>PNEQ01119392.1:0-24092 GCA_003012365.1 Medauroidea extradentata
CATATACTATCATAATTCCTGCTTATTTATTTATCTAGTTGCCTGACTTGTCTGTAGAAGTCATTATTTTTCCTATCATATGAATTCTGTTTAAATATACCTCTTATGACTTCTACAGGCGTTTGGTTTCCATTTGGTCAGTAGCTCTAGTAATAGAGATATTGGTTGGCTTTTCCTATATTATCTCATCCTTTATTAATGTGAAAGAAAAGGTTTCACAATATTTTTTCTTTACAACAGGTTATACATTCTGCAACCTGCAGTTACTTATCAGAAATGTTTTTTAACTACATACCAATCTCTTACATTTACCTTACACACTACTTACATGGTCATATTCAAACAAAGTCAAAACACATAGCCAACAAGACTGCAAACTAAATTCAACGAATTAATTTCCCATTAACTTTGTTGTTTAGAAAATAACGTTTTTTTTGGTGTTAATGTTCTTTACCTTTCACTTAATTCGGTTTCGATATTAATATCCTGAGTTCCTTGGGGCAAGTGGTATGTTGCTTGGGTATACATTTAATATTAAAAATAGCAATAGTAATTTCATAATTTTATATACATATTGTTGTTAATATAGAAGGAGTATGCACTTTTAAACTACACAATAACACTTTCAGTGTAATAAATTCAATGTAACTCTGCCTACCTATGGCTCTTTAAATGTAATTCTTTGAAACATATTTATCTGTTTATTAATCAAATTCGCTGTGTATTTAAATAGTTTACTGGCACAACCTAGTTAAGCACTACAGTACAGTACACAGTTTCTGGCTTTTAGTGCACTTTATTGATAGGTTGGTCGTACTGGGTACGGTTGTCGCATAAAGAAGTGAAAAATAGGACGAAAAAATATACGCATGCTATTAAAGTGTTACCAAACTTCCTTGGCTCTACATTTTCACTGTGTGTGAGGGGGAGTGAGAAAGAGGCTTAATACTTATTATACGTTTGTTTTTCATCTCTACAACACTGAAAAATGATAAACGTCATTTTGGAAGTTTTGGAAAAGTACTCATTATAAATTTATATTTTAAGGATGGATGTCTTCCACATGAGTTTAGACAGACTGTAAGTTTCAAAACACATTTTACACGCATATTCACCTTCCGGGTGAGTTCATAAACAGTGTAACTTATATGATCCATTAATTGAATGAATGACAGTTCAACATGTAAATACCACCGCACTCAGATATATACTAATCATGACATGAAAATTTTCCAGTTGCCAACTTATAACACTTCTTAGTTCACGTCGGACTCAACGTATTTCATCAACGCCTGACAAAATGTTGGTCAAACTCTACGATAAAGCCGTAATTTATGCCTCGTAACAAATTCCTAAAGTTAAACTGAATTACATCATGATATATATGTGTGTATATATATATATATATATATATATATATATATATATATATATATATATATATTTAATTTGACATAATGTTCCAGCCAGATTTACTAATATGTACATTTAAGAATAATACGGATCAACCAGTTAGTGGGAAAATTATTTGTTAGCATATATGTCCGCCATTACTCATGTCAGAATAGTTAGCTATCACTTATGAGTTATTAACGCTAGACAGCTAAGATTACATAGGTAAGCAGTGTTTTGTGTAGTTTCTATTATTGTGTTCAGCCACTGGTGAACATAAGCATGGAAATATTGAAGGTATACTTTAAATTTTTTAAAAATTTAAATAGTCCTCAGAATGGTCGCACAAGAGGTGTTGTTTGGGAATATGCTAGTTTTTACTAGTTGTTCTTTGGCTTTATGTAAACGAAAGAGTGGAAACCGGAATAATGTTTATATTGTAATTTTCACGTATAATTACGGTCCACCGTAATTTTCGTGCAGAGTGTGAGTTACCTGTTGTTACATTACGGGCCGAATTAGTAATAGGACTTGCAATAACAATCCTTTGTTGCGTTTACGAAAACGTGCGTGAACACAATATGTGACATTAAGTGTTGAGAAGTTTTTCCGTACAAGGTTTATTATTTGCGAACGGTAACTATAACCTCAGTACCGGACGTAAATCATGACGGATTCGTTTGTATTGATACGTAGATTATAAAGAGCAGAAGATCGTGTGAAGCGTGTGGTGGAATTAATGGAAGTGTTAAAATCAGATTATTCCAATGAAGTTACTGTACGGGATCTACTACACTAACGACAAGGGTACGAGTAAGAACATCTTGCCGTGGAAATTACATTACAGAACGGCAAGAAATTTAATGCTGTTGAATATGGTCAATGCCTAACAATTCTGAATTGTCAATATTTGGATGTTATGGTAGAGTTTGAGAGTTTGACCAGTAAAACTAAGAGACCTCACAAGGAAATGTTTTCTTCTAGCGACAATTCAGCTTTTCATTAATCGTTGATACTAATAAGTCTTCCAACCTTCAATGGTGAGTTGAAAGCATGGATTAATTTTTCGAACTTGATTCGATCATTGATAGCAACATACCTAACATTGAGCAATGGGGAATTTTTAGCATATTTGAGGATGTCGTTAGCCGAAGAACCACTGTTGTTAGTACAATCACTTTCATTGAATGACGAAAGTTATGCAGTAGTGTGGGATATTTTATATATTAAAATGAGCGTCTGATCGCATACTAGCATAACGATGCACTTCTGTAGGTACCTACAGTACCACAAGATTCACCACTGGCATTGAGTCATTTGTTGACAACTGTAGTAGAAAATATTGCAGCAATTCAAGGCCTCAATACCCGAGTCAACACGTGGGATTTATTGCTCATTCTCATTTTACACTGTAAGCTGAATTCTACACTTCGACCTCAATGGGAATTTACCTTGACTACCGACTCAATTCCCACTATGACACAGTTTACATCTTTCTTAGGAAAGCAGTGTCAGGTCATGGAGGAAGTTTCTCGATCCAAAGACAAGATACCTCCATTGAAGTTGTCCTCTGTTATATCAAAGATGTCTAACTCGACCAAACGTGATTTTGATCCATCAAATAGTTGCAATTCATTTGTCAAGATGTTCCTGTAAGAGAGTAAAATATGTAAATTATGCCGCACTGTACATCAGCTTTACAAGTGTCCTGAATTTCTTTCAAAATTGCCATATGAGTGTCTTAATGCTGTGAAACAAATTAGAGTGTTCTTGAATGTTATACGCGACACGCACACATCCAAGGATTATTCATCTTAGTCACGTTGTAGAAAGTGTAATGCCAGACACCACACACTACTTTATTTTGAAGACACTACTAAAAATTACACCGCATCGTGTGATCCTAAAGTTCCGACCAGTGTTACATCCACACCTAACAGTGAATCCAAGGAATTTGAGTCCAGCACTTTTATAGCAGTATTATTGCAAATATTGTCGAGCACTACTGTTTTGTTGAAATTATGATAAATGAAATTCTTATATTTAATGCTCATCGTTGTATTTACTTGCTTTTATAACTGCGTTAAAACTTCGTACAAAGATTGAAAACATACGCACGTAATGCAAACAACAAGACATTGCTACTAATAATAAACAATTGTACCAACAAAAATGTTTTCTCTCTGCTGCGCGGCATTCAAAGTCTAGCGGAACGCATAGAAGTTTTAGTTTCATGTCACTGCATGTTCCTGCTACTTAGCGGCAGCACTACAAACTAAGTCCTCAACATAAGCCGCCCACCTAGAAGGAATGCCTTCAATCCACTGTATGTGATAACAAGAAGACAATACTACTGGCAATGAAAAACATATGTCAATCGTCACAACTAACATTGTGTATTACAGAAAATGACGTTAAATCACTTGAGTTCATGAATAAATAAATTAATTTATATAACACTGCTGTCATTCTTTGGCAAGGGACACAGTTTTGTTATGGCCCTTTTTGATGTTCCTGCTGATGTGCGAATAGTGGCCACTCTCACCATGGCATCTGCACCGGGATGCACCTCCACTATTCGTGCAAAGTTCCACTTAAGGGGTGGTAGATTGTTGTCCTTCACTAGAACCATGTCACCAAGCTGAAGGTTGGGGACTCGTTGCCTCCACTTCGGTCGTTGCTGAAGACTTGACAGGTATTCTCAAGACCAGCGAGCCCAGAATTGCTGCAAAAGCTGCTGGACATATTGCCATCGAGATAGTCTGTTCATTGGCAACACCTTCAAATCAGCATCAACTGTTGTTGTGAGTGTACTGCCGATAAGGAAATGACCAGGGGTTATAAGAGAGAGATCATTAGGATTTGATGACATCGGAGTAAGAGGACGAGAGTTCAAGCATGTTTCCACTTGTGTTAGTACTGTATAGGTCTCTTCAAAACTAAGGCAGGCTTGTCCTAGTGTTCGTTTCATGTGGCACTTCATGAATTTTACTGCTGCCTCACACAGACCGCCAAAATGGGGAGAACGAGATGGAATAATGTGCCACTGAATGTTCAAAGGTAATAGAAAGTCTTGCAGTTGTGTTTTATGGATTTCTGATGACAAAAGCTGACATAACTCTTTTAGTTCTCGATTCGCTCCCTTAAATTTTGTAGCATTGTCCGAGAACAACTGAAAACAGATTCCACGTCTGCTTATGAATCGTTTCAGTGCTCCAAGAAATAATTCAATGGTAAGATTTCCGACAAGCTCTAGGTGGACCGCCTTGGTAGCAAAGCAAACAAAGACTGCTACACATGCCTTAACTGGCATACTACCACGTCTGTGGCTTGTCCGTATGCAGATAGGTCCACTGAAATCCACATCACTGCACAAGAATGGCCGACTTGGGGTAACTCTTTCACAGGGTAAATTCCCCATAATTGGTTCTGATGACTTGAGATTGTTTTGACAGCATGTCATACATTGATGCACAATTTGGCGTGTTAGGTTACGTCCACCCAGAGGCCAAAATTTCCTTTGTAGTGATGCCAACAATTGCTGAGGACCTGCGTGGAGTTGTTTCAAATGTTCTTGCCTTGCTATTAGCCTAGTCAATGCAATTTTGGCTGGTAAAACTATAGGGTGTATTTCGTCATATGATAGGTTTGAGTTTTGAATTCTCCCACCTACTCTGATGAGTTTATGTTCATCAAAAAATGGGCTCAGATTCTTCAATTTGCTCTGTTTGTTGAAGAATTCTGATTCAACCATCTTGATGAGACATCTTTGTGCATGCTGAATCTCTTGACCAACTGATAGGTTACTGTGCTTCTTCTGATCTGGATTCCTTGAATTGTTGATAAATCGCAAACAATATGCGGTTATCCTGCTTAACTTGGAGAAGGATGAATATTTTTCAATTAGGTTTAGTGACTGGATAGATGCAAATACTGTGATTTCCTTTATCTTCTTCTCTGGAAGTTCTTCTACTAATGGGAATGTTGTAACCACATGGTCATCCACGTCGCCTTGCAGCCATGGTGGTCCTTTTCACCACTTACACATGTACTGGATTTGTAGTGGCGTCAGACCCCGCAAGATATGATCTGCAGTATTCCCTTCTGGGTTAACGTACTTCCATTCACAACTGACAGCCTTTGCACTTCTGCAACACGATTAGCCACAAATGTTTTCAGCTGTGATGATGAAGATTTTTGCCATGCCAACACTACTGTAGAGTCAGAACAGAGAATGGGAGGGGTATCATACCACTGATGAGCTTCCATTACCTTTTGTGTCAGTTGTGCGAGTAAGACTGCTGCACAGAGTTCTAAACGTGGTAGTGTTTGTTTCTTGAGAGGTGCTAGTCGCGATTTTGAACATAATAGTTTTGAAGTTACTTTTCCATTTTCACTCTTGCATCTGATGTAAATGCAGGCTCCATATCCCTTTTCAGATGCGTCACAAAACCCAAAGAGTTGTGATTCTATGAAATCCCCACAACCCTGTGGGGCACTTGCAAAGCTCTTAAATAGGGCAGCTCTTGATGGAATTGTCTCCATGCTGATTCTAAGCTGGCAGGTAGTGATTCATCCCAATGTAATTTTAGTTCCCACAACTTTTGCAAGAACATTTTTGCTTGTAGTATTACTGGCCTTATTAGTCCTAATGGGTCAAATATACTAGCTGTGTTTGAGAGTATGGATCGTTTGGTGACTCTCTCATCCTGATCAATGTATTGTATGAAGAATGTAAAAACATCATGATGTGGATTCCATAGGAGACATCAACTCCTAATTGAGTTATCTTTTGATAAGATATGACATGTTTCCCGGTCTTCAGGTGAGACTTGTGATAGAACTTCTGATTTGTTGGAACACCACTTCCTCAGATTGAATCCACCACATTGTAGCATTTCAGTTAATTGTTGTTGTAATTCTTGTATGTCATCCTCAGTATCTGCACCTGTAAGTAGGTCATCAACATAGAAGTCTCTGAGAGTAACCTTCGATGCCCTTGGAAAGTTTTCTGCGTTCTCCTTCGCCAGCTGCTGAAGACATCTAGTTGTAAGAAACGGAGCACTTGCAGTTCCATATGTGACGGTGTTCAATATGTAGATCCGCAATTTTTCTTGAGGATGTTCCCTCCAGATGATTCTCTGTAAATCTCTGTCTTGACGATGTGAATGAATCTGCCTGTACATTTTTTCAATGTCAGCTGTAATCACCAATCTGTGGCTTCTAAATCGAATTACAATTGAAAACAAGTCATCCTGAATCGTTGGCCCGACCATGAGAGCATCGTAAATAGACAAGCCAGATGATGATTTGCATGATGCATCACACACTACTCTTAATCTTGTAGTTGAGCTAGTTTCTTTCTGCACACTGTGATGTGGAGGATTAAATGTTGGGTCGGGAGTGGCTAACTCTGAATCAGGAATTATTTCCATGTGACCTAAATCTTGATATTATTGCATGAACTTCGAGTATCCTTGAAGAAGACCTTGGTCTCTTTCCAATCTTCTTTCCAAATGTTGAAATCGACTAAGTGCTGTGTCGTAAGAATATCCTAGTTTGGTGATGTTTTCATTTACTGGTAGTCTTACATGATATCTCCCATTTTCATCCCTTTTGCAGTTTTCCACGTAATGCTCTTCACATGCTTGCTCATCCAATGTACGGCAGGGTTTAATTGAGCAGTCCTCAATGTCCCAAAATTTCTGACGTTGTTCATTCATTGTTTTGTGGGTGCTTTACAAACACAAATTAGACATCTTATTTTGTGACTCAGCATTAACAGTGCCCGAAACAACCCAGCCCAGCAATGTTTTTTGCAACAACACATTTCCTATTGTGGGTCTGAACTGGCCAATACAAAGAAGTTAAAAAAACAACTCTGCAGCATTTAGCATGTCTATGACCTGAGAACGGTTAAAACCTGGATCAGCCAAATTAATATTTGGTGGAATATTCCATTCACATACGTTAACTGTCGCAGTTCGCAGTTCTGATGTTATTTTTGGCAAAACTATGAATTTCAGTGTTGCTGAATAACTGGTAAACCTTGACTGAATGGTTGCCTGTGTAGTGCGTCCTGACCTTGTAGCTATTGAGCCAATACCTGAAATGGATGCTGAGTTCTTGGTTTGTTTCAAGTTTAGCACAATTTTTGTAGTGATGAAGTTTGATTGTGATGCAGAGTCCAAGAGCAGCCTGCATGGGTGTGTTTGGTTGTGCACTTCTAAAACATGCAAAATAGCTGTATACAGCAATACATGAACAGTTTTTGCCGATTCAACATGAGCATTTACAGATGATGTTTGTGAATCAGGTGTAAATTGTGGTGCTGATGTGTTGAGGTTGCTATGTGATGTCTTGTCATTCAGTGAATTTGCTGGTATGTGAAACAAACTATTGCGTCTTGCATTACATATCCTACATGATCCTGATCTACACACATTGGCCTGGTGACCAATCTTCAAACAGTTCAGACAGTGATTTAGGTTTTTTATAGTGCTGTACCGCTGTGAGACTGGCATATTCTTGAAAGTGTCACACTGAAAGATTTGGTGTAACCCATCACACAATTTACATTTCGTGGTAGAACCTACATGTGCTACAGTATTTTGCTTGCATGCAGTTGGCTTAAATGGAGGTTTGTTTGATGGTGAAGTATTAGTTGCACATTTTCGTCCCTTGTTTATGGCTTCCAACATTTGACATCTTTGCTGGCAGAATTTGGAAAAATCTTCAAATGTTGGAAGTTCACAAGATGCATTCTCAGACTCCCATGCTCTCAGGGTGAATGCATCAAGTATTGATTACAGCATGTGAATCACGAGTGTGTCCCAGTGTGCTGTTGGCTGCTGCAGTGCTTCTAACGCCCTAATGTGTTTTTGTGAGTCATCGATCAGTGATCTTAAAGCAGAGGCAGATTCCCTTTCAACAGCAGGTTGCTCAAACAGGGTTTTTACATGACCTTCAACTATCAATCGTTTGTTTTCAAACCTATTTTTTAACAGTGCCCATGCTACGGGATAATTTGCTGCGGTTAATTGAAGTGATTCTGTTATGTGTGTTGCCTCACCTTTTATTGCTGACTTCAGGTAGTGTAACTTTTGAATGTCAGCTAGGCCTGAGTTGGCATCAATTAAAGAATTAAACATTTCACAGAATGGCTGCCAGTGTTCATAGTTTCCACTGAAAGTCGGAAGATGTATGGTGGGTTATTTCACTGCTAATGATGTTTCTGTTAAGTTGTCATTAGTGCTAGGTCTGTGGTTATTCGCTGATGAGGATGAACTGTGTGAATTTCTAGTTAATTCCTTAGCCTTCGCTATGCATGCAAAGAACTGGGTTTCAAAATCCTGTCGTTCAGTGGAGTTAGTTTCGTTTTCATCTGACCGTTCAATTTTAGACTGAATGTCTTCGATCTCATCAAAAAGTGTTTCTGCTCTATTGAGCCGCTATTCAAGTTCTATTACGTCTTGTCCTTGTTGGTAGGCATCAACAAACGAGTTAAATCTTGTTAATTTAGCCTTTGTTTGACCACGTTTTTGTAGGAGTGATTTTAAATCTGCCATGCCTTATGATCTACGTGGTAACAGGGATAAATTAATGCAGATGACCCTGACTATGTTGTATATGCTTGAAACGACCAAACAACTGTAATGACATAAGGATAGAAATGCATTCATGTCGTTTCGTAGCACAAAATACGCTTATCGTGTCTGGCCCGGAGGACCAAATATGTTGAAATTATGATAAATGTAATTCTTCTATTTAATGCTCCTCATTGTATTAACTTGCTTTTATAACTGCGTTAAAACTTCGTACAAAGATTGAAAACATACGCACGTAATGCAAACAACAAGACATTGCTACTATAAATAAGCAATTGTACCAACAAAAAAGTTTTCTCTCTGCTGCGCGGCATTCAAATAGTACAGGGAAATTAGAAGAAAATAAGGCCAAACCCGGGTATTTGAAAATTGGTGGTTATATTCAAAATGCCATACGGAACAACATACCCAAAGTCCCAAAGTTTCCCAGTTGGGGAAACCCCGCCATCTTGAAAAAACCATGCAAATGGTGCCAATCGAAAATTTTCTGGGTAGTGTATCGACTACAGGATTAATTCCATTTGTGAGAATTTTAACTAACGTTTTGTGTCTCAATCACTAATTTAACAAGTAAATCACACACAATCGCATAAGAAATATATTTTTTTAATTTTATAGATACGTTACAGATATTCTTTTTCCTCCCTCAAAATAAAGGATACTTCCCTGTTCTAGATTTGTATCGTTTTTTACAATAAATTATTTTAAAAAAAATTTGAAAAGGCTCTTTTACTGCGTAGCTAAAAATAATGTGAATTTTCCCCTCAAAATCCGAGATCATCACTGCATTTGTGGTATGTTATCACCCTGAAAATTTCCTCATTTATATTTGAATTGAGGCAATAATCTGTTGTGTTACTGTTCGTTTCTTTAAACGTCCTCCTTGTTTACCTGCGCTAAATTATTTTTATTTTTTCAGTTTAGCATTACTCATTAAGGATCATCCTCATCGTCATCATCCAATACATCGGGACTGTTTTCGCACCCGTGACCAGCACAGTAGCCGCACATTGATGTGCAACTGAGACCGCTCCTCTTGCAATGGCATTTCCTCTTGCAACCAGTTTTACAGATGCAAGCAATAATTTGTAAAATATCATCTGGCGCTGGATGTTTCTCATTTGCAATAGGTGCAAAGTGGCCATTCTTCACTGTCCAGCCCCATGCTGTTTCAGGCAATTTCACACCTCTCCACTCTTAAACCTAAAGCTAGAAAAGTAAGGAAAAGCAAAGTGTCAGAATTGTGGTATCATTTTATCTTCTGTTTTTAGCTGAAGTTAAAACTGAGAAGAGAAAATTGCACGAAAAGAGTAATTTGGAGTCTTACCTGGTGATACACGCGGTAGGAATGCTGTCTTGCTGTAGACGATGTAGGTGGAAGCATGGTTATGTTAAATATAGAGTTGATAGACTGTTTTGCGACTGTCCGCATGTAAAGCCGATGTCTTGCATGGTCCGAATTGTCTGCAGTGTCACAACCATACAAGGCGGGAAGAGATGAATCCCCTGCAGATGCAATTTCGTAGTGTGTAGCGCCTAACGTGTTGAAAACATCGACTTTATTTCTGAGCTCAGCATTTCCACGGAACTTTGTGAAGACTCTCTTTTTCCCTTTTCTGAATGGTGTAGATGTTGTATCACAACCCGTCGCAGCATGGAAGAAGAAAAGGAGAGTCGAGCAGAGATCTCCGAGATTGACTCTCAGTTTTTTATTCCTATAGATTTTGGGGTTAGCACTTTTTTTTACCAGGAATGAACATCAGTTGTGTCATCAGAAAAACTTATCAAAAGGACGAGTAGATCTATATCTTCTCCCACAACAATAGAGTTTCTTCCAGTCCTTGCAAGTTTTAGGCAAGTTGACACAATCATTGCATCTGCATCGGCAGGAGCATGGTTGACATTAATGTCAGCGGAATCTAAATAATTTGACAAGTTGATGTAACGCGCCTTGTTCTTATTTGTCAGAAATATTCCTTGGGGCACAATTGCTGGTAGGTTATCGTCTACAACTGTTTCTCCTGGCACCTTTCCTGTTCTTCTGGTGTACTCTTCATCTTTTGTGTTGGGAGAAGAATATCCATCGAGAATTACTGTAACACCTGGACTGTAGTGACCTTTGATATATTTCACATACTGGAGACAAATCTGATCATAGCTCTGATGACTCATCCACACGACACGATGTAAAAGGGACCCATCATCAACGATATATTCTGGATTTTGAGGCAGCTCGCTATCACAGGGTCCCAGCTGCTCCAGAACTTTGAAGAGTGCTGATTTTGTGCCCTTTCGCATTCCTTTAGCATCAAAAAGTGCTGGTGGTTGTGCTGCTAATTCATACTTCAAATACTTAGCGAGCTCTTGTACGTTATGCACAGTGCACAAAAGCCGATGGAAAAGTTGGTTTGGGTTGATTTCCATAGTCTTGTCTTTAATTTTAATGGTTTTTGCAACACTTCCAAGCGAGAGAACTTTGTCTACTCTTTTTAGATGAACTTTGCTGAGATGTTGACCTACCATGGACTTCATTGAATCTAAACCACGATATTTTGCTTCATAACAATTCACAGTGTCATCAGCAATCAAACCAGTAGATATACAAATGAGATTCTCCAAGTAACTTTTAAAAGGGTTATGTGATCGCAGCCAAAGCACCATTTGCCCAACATCTTGCTTATCCCTGGCTTGTCGAGAATCTCAAAGTTCTACATGTTGCTCCGATGACCCTGAAAATATGCCACTTAAACTTCCGACTGCTTCAATGATCTGTGTTGCTGCAGGCATCGCAGTTACCCAGTGTGCAACAACAGATTAGGAAATGCCCCTGCCATGTGTCAATGCTCCGGTGGTCTTCATAGTGCGCATCAATACCTGTTCAATGGTCATGTCTGTCCATGTACCTGACCAATATTTCTTCGATCTTCGGATGGTGAATTAACCTAGAGTTGCAAATTTTTTGAATTCTGATGGTGTCATGACCTTCTCTAATTTCAAGATTTCCTGCAGATAAATGTGTGCAAATTTCGAATAATTTAAGTGGCCTGCCGCATGAAGGAAAGGAATAATGAGCTGTACGCTGTAAAGATGAAGCTCCCAACCACATGAACTCTCAGCTCTGATAAATTGGTGCATTATGTTAACCATTCTGAAGTACTGCGCCCTAAGTATCTCAGTGCGACTGGATGCCTTATCTTTTTTCAATCTATCATCCAACATATTCACAGCATCGTTGAGAAATTTAGATGTCACGATAGTTTCAAGCGACACCTTACCCTGATGCAACTCTGCATATGCCGCCTTAAGTCGCTTAGTGAGTTTGGAATTAATTTTCAAATCATCAAAGAGCAGGACTGCCAGGAAAACTTTAGTTTTAAAATGTGCACAGATAGCTTCGGCATAGGCGTGGCCAGTCATCATATGAACAACTGTATTCTTGGCATATATTATTTCCCAAAGATCCTCCAAGCCATTGCCACTCATGGTGGTTCCCACTGCTCACATATATGACATGAGTAGATGGAAACCACCCAGTCGCAGAATGACACTATACAAGGGATTGTCACTATCGGCGGCCAGGACCATATCAAGGGCTTTCGCATAAAATGGTTGATCAAAAGTTACCACACACAAATCCTGTCCCCTACTTTTGCATTGATCAAGTGCAGACAAGAGACATATGTGAATGGTCGAAGGATTTGAGGGTGCCAAATTTATAAATTGTAATGGGACAGTAGCAGTTGTTGCGAATTCTAGCGAATAATTTCCAGACACAGTATCCGTGAAACCACTCCAACCTGGACTTGGTGTTTCGTTGAGCAAATATGTCCACATCCACAAAGAATCAATGAGATGTACTTGTAATGCATTTTGAGGTCTCTCAAAGTTCTGCTGATATCCTCAAACCTAAATGAAGCTTGTCTGTTGGAAGACATTGGACGTTGGTAGGTGGTCACAGAGCCAAATCCAAAAGATTTCAAGTTAACAGTGTTTGTAGCAGGTGTAATATTTCTCGGTACATGGAATGTGTATCTGATAGCACTTGAAGGTGTGATGCACTTTATGCCTCCCATGGCATGAAAAGTCCCATGTCCATCCAAAGTCTTGACATTGTAGTCAGCATTATCGAAAATAAACTGTACATATGCATCGTCCCCAGCAGGGGGATCACTTGTAGTCAATGCTGTCTCAAAGTTGATGGTCTCTTTGTAAGATGTGCACACACCTATTTTGACAGCATTTATAATAGAATCTTTGATCCATAGCGTCGATGAAGGAATATACCGATGCCAAGTTGCAATGGTGACACAAAGGAACGTGGCCGAGTAGCTGCTATTATGGCATGTTCAATTGTGATTGCTTTCCTTTTGCTGACAATATCATTTTCAAATGGCTTATTAGTCTTTACTATATTCCTAATCATTACCTTCAATGTTTCAGGAATTAGATCCTCACGTCCAGAAGAAATTTCCTCCACAGTTGGGTATGTCTCATAATTGCACACCTGAGATCGGATGTCTTCTCGCATTATATTGGCTGCTGTTTCCACGATTCTCATTCTTTCTTCGGTCATACTTTTACGTTTTCGGTTTTTATTGTACCAGGCATTTGTCAGAGTTTTTTGAGCCATTCCTTTATAGCAAACAACGCAGCTCCTGCTGACTTGCTCAATGATGATTATATTCTCTCCGTATTTACTACGCAGACTTCTTTTGAGATGTTTTTCGCTGTATACAGATTCCTCTGGACAAGCTTTCTTCATGATTTCCATAAGTTCCTTGACTGTACATTGACATTCGTCTGAGTTCTCCAGATACTCACACAACAGTTGAAAAGTTCGCTGTTTTTCAAGGTCAGCACTGCGGCCTTTTCTCGTTGACTGGTCAAAACTGGGTTGACTTGAACTAGGACGGCTGAAGTGAGAGTAGCACTGTCGGTGGTAACGTGCTGTTGAAGCCACAAGATCATTCGCTGTATTCAGTCTTAATAGAACAGTTTCACCCCACACATCAGATCACCTTGAGGCCATTGTGCGCACTGACTCAATAACACGAAGAGTACTAACGACACTGCATAGTGGTTGCCTGTCTGGGTGCTTATACATATCAACACTATCTATGTTTTTCTCGCAAAACAAGCATTGTTTTCTAAAATCAAAGTAAGGAACAGACGAACGCACAGTCCTTTTAGGTACTGGTTCATTTTCATTATACGATGTCACGAGAGAAATGCGACGAGTGTAATATTTTCTACAGTTCACATGGACTTTGATACTGTCCACGGTGCTGAGTAACGAAGCCAGGCTGTCATTTTTTGCCTCACTAAATCGATGTAATGTCTCTATCCCTCTTTTGACAACAATCATTTCCCCGCTCTTTGTGTCGTTGACAAAACACATGTCACTGCATCCATTCTCTGAAACAAAATAAATTTTCCAATACATTCATAAAACAGGAGTCGAATGTCGCAAACTTAGGAACTAAAGGAAATGTTAAGATCATTTTGACAGATGAACAGGATTAAACACCATCGGAAGCTAGTCGGGATAAACATAAACGTCATCAATACCATAAGTGCTTTTCTCTAAGACTTTGTGTTTCGAAATATTGTGACAATATAATACAGAGGTGAATTCAATGAAAATTATAAATCATGTGTGAACATATCATATACGGTATCACCTTTATAAAACTCTATTGTGGCATGCAAAAACAATTTTACTTACATTGTATTACCATTTATAATGATGTCTTCTCTCTATATTTCTGGTACTCGTACTTAACATCCCATAAAAAACTGCACCCTTATTTACTCATATGTCCGTAATAGCCAGTGGTGCCAACACATGCATTCTATCCATTGAGATCTGCATTATTGACTGTACAATCTATTTATGCATCGAAACAGTTTGTCCATTTTTCTGTGTTTTACTCAATCCATGGTCAATTTAATTACCATAGTCATCTTCTTATTTGTTTATTTCACATTCTGAATAAACAATTAAGTACCTAAATTAATGGAATCGATTCATAAGAAGATGCGCTACATTTAATTACTAGTATACACAAGGTATGAATATTTTTCAAGATGGCGGATTTCCCCAACTGGGAAACTTTGGGATTTTTTATTTGTTTTATAGAATTGCCTTATAAACACCTGTACCAAGTTACAGCTTGCTTTTTTAAATGTCCAGGTCAAAATCTTATTTCCCTGGACTAAAAGTCTAGCAGAACGCATAGAAGTTTTAGTTTCACGTCTCTGCATGTTGCTGCTACTTGGCGGCAGCACTACAAACTAAGTCCTCAACAACTACTACAGTGTCATCTCTTGTACTGTTGTAAACTGCAGTGATTGAATTCGTAACATCACAAGGCACAGTGCACAAAGTTCGTATATTGTTAGACCCTGCCACGCAATCTTTGTTTCTGAAGTCCGTGTTCACTATCTTGGACTTCAGTGAAGACAAGCACATTTGCCAGATCCTGGGTTAGCTCAGAAAACTCTTACCTCAGCAAAGATATCAACATTCACCATAAGGCCCATTCACTATGGGTCTCCTCACTCTAAGGTTAATGTTTTTGTACTTCCCAATATTCTATTACAGTTGGCTATTTCACAGGTCATTTCTACCTCTTGGACACACATGTCTCATCTTAATCTGGCAGATCCTATGTTAGCTACCTCAAGTCAAGTAGATATGTTACAGGAAGCGGGAATATTTGGCAGGATGTTTATTGGCATAACTTGGAAGGAGGTACTGAGTAACCAGAATTTATTTTGGCCGGATTCTATTGTGTGCTGTAAGCCAAGATGCTACTGTTGATTCAACCAAAGTTGAAATATTGCTTGTTTCATGTATCGCACAATTACATGTACTTGAATATGTGATAAAATAGTTCTGGGAGTTGAAAGAAGTGCAAAAACAGAAGCATGTTACTCAAACAGATGCTGCTTGTGAAAAAGTCTTTGTGGGTACCCATTAACGAAATAGTATTGGCACATGTGTAATTACTTTACTATTTGTTGATCCCAGTGCTGACCTAGGTAAAGCCATATGGCATGCTGTACACTGTCTTGATTGAATCCACGGAACGCGACTTTAAGAGACGAACAAATTTGCGTGATGACTATCTATCACTGGTGGAAGATTACCTGGACAGTAGACACATTGAGTTGGCTTCTCCAATCCAGTTACATTGTTCTGATACGTACTATCTTCCATACATGATGTCAGCAAAACTGATAGTACGACAAGGTATTATAAAATCTACTGTGAATTTGAGTGTTGAGGTATGTATACATCTACAGCACATAGAGGAGACAACAACCAATCATCTAACCAAAGATTTAAAGGATTTAATCCAGAAAATCAACAGAATAACCGGAACAGGCCAAATAACAGGTTCAGTCCTAGGGTAAATTCTGCATGCTTTGGAAGTGATCAGAGAAACAAATACAACAGGAATCACAGAGGTTCTTACAGAGAAGGGAGACATTTTGGTAGAGATCATAACTATTCTTCTGGTGACAACAAAACCAAGGTCAGATACTACTCTTCTGTGAAGGGAAACGAAGATAAATCTGAAAGCGTCAGACGTAGTTCTAGTTCTGAAGAGTCACAAGAATAACAATTCATAAGGAGAATGAGAAACAAGGATAGTTATGTCATGAGTATATTGATTGTTGTATTTTGAATGTCCTTGTATTTTTTGTTTCAGGATATTTTTCTTTATTTGCATGAAAATGAACTATTGGTAAAAGGAATTGTAATAATTAATGATATGGTTATTGTAATATGTAATATGATTTTTTTGTAACTTATTACAATTGTGGATGCTGAGTGAGCATCAAATTATAATTTAAAATTTGCTATCATCAGCAGAAGGGGCATTTCTGTAATGAGTACAGAATAATAATTATTTTTGTTTACATTCTGACAGGATTATAACCAGCATATTTACTATCAACAGTATTAATTTATTTTGATGGGAATTGTTATATTTGTTTGCTTATGTTGATCATCATAATTTTAGTTCTATGCTATATACTAATTTAATACTGAAAGCACGCCATTCATTTTATTTCTCATTGAGCGAGACGTTTGAAGAGAAAGGAAAATTGTGGTGGGTTTTGAAATGGTCTAATCGCGTCTGTAATGCCTGATTTCATATCCGACTATCCCAGGCGGTGTCATAATGCTAGGTTACGATTAAAGACCACGATTTAAAAGTGTAAAACGTAGGAAACAGGACAAGTAAAGAAGTGTTCCTAGTTTTGCATATTTAATGTCTTAAAGCCGGAGCATATTCGTTAGTAATTTTGAGACGCTAATCATTGTAATGAATTTAATAAGTTATGTAAAATAACGGGAAAGAATTTTGAACATAAATTTTATTCTGAGTCGAAGTTCACTAGCATAATACTAAATTGGAACTTTGAATAATTTTACTCTTTGATTGGCAATTTAATTATTTATAATTTTGAAACTTATTGAATTAAACACTTCAGGATTAAATTTTTTTTCAGAATTTAATAGTTGAGAACCTAAAATCAGAATTGTAAGGATGGGAGTGCATTTCAATAAGTTTATACATTTTTCATTTACTTTCTTTAAACTACTCTTAATTTTGCTCAGTCAGTTGTACAAACAATTTCATGCACAGTTTCGTGTAATTTAGGGAAATGGTCAACATTCATCTGAAATTCTACTAAGGACTATATTGTATTTATTTGTGTCTGTATAGGGTAGTAGTATTTCTTCGAATACTTCAAGGCTCTATCATGTGTATTTTGCTTATCCTTTCCTACCAGTAAGTATAATTGGTAAGACTGCAATCCTGTTTAGTTCAGTAAGGTTAATAAGTTCTCCTGTCTTTCCAACACGATTAGTCTCCAGAGTACTTTAAAATCTACTGTGAATTTGGGTGTTGAGGTATGTATAACCTGCAAGTAGTACTCACCTCCGCAACCTTAGGTACATACCTATATGAGAGTCTCTTCACATCGTTCTACACACTCTATTTTATATAGAGTTGTCTTATACTGTATAACTGAATCTTAAACCCATTCATAATACCAACAACTGTATACATGTATAACTGTACGGTAAACTATATACACACAGTTTTTTTATTTAATATACCATACAAATAAAATTTTCGACATGTTGAGGCTAGACAGTCGTAATTGGCAACCGAGAAAGCCCACGACATTGCAGATAGAACTGTTTACTAATTGATCAAAGAAGACAATTTATCAGCAAAGCTGAGGACCTACATAGTGTCCGTAAATTAAATGAAATCAACTGTTGCATCTTTTTCAGGTTTCCATTGAATTTTATGTCAGTATTAATATCCTTGTTGACTGTTGTCAAAACTGTCTGTCAGTGTTCTGTGTTTTTATTTCCGAGGTTTGCTTGCATACATAAACATTTTATGCTGTATTGTTAAACAGTGGATGGAGTGTCATAGCATTGTGCAAACAAACATTAATTTATTTAAGAATATTGCTGTTTGTATGTTTGGTAATATGCAGTCTGTGCTTTTATTCACATTCCACTTAAACGAATTAGTGAGTAAACAGAACATCCCAAACGTAATGTGCTGTGTGACGTAAAACGGATTAACGTCCCTTAGTAAGAAATTAAACAGATAAGTAAAGAACTTCATTATTTTAGCTTATGATATATTCTACTCAATGCCTACAGACTATTCAGAACAAGTTAGAAAATCAACTTGACAGGCTGACTTCCCTGCTGTTCTCTAATATATGGTTTTCGTACCTACCTCAGGTTATAACTAAAACTTTGGTCTCTGATAACGGCATTTGAAGTATAAAAAAAAAAACATAAAATAATTTACATAAAATAATTACCAACAGCATAAATTTCACAGTGAATGGGGATCTGTCATTTTTATATAGAAAATAAGTGTAAGTTTACTAACAATCTCGACATCATTATTAAAATGAAAACAAATATACTAGTTTGCAGCACATTAAAAAATATGTACTCTTAGATACGATTCACCTTGTTTTATTAATTTATATTTTTGCCAATATATTTTACTTTGTATTATTTGCCGGGTAAACTACGCTGTATGCTGTTAACATCAATCGCTAGAGATTATCTCTACCTATACATCCTCACAACTGGGTACTTGAACTACAATTTATAATTTTCTATAAATAGTGTTAAATTCAATTACGGAGAGTGTAAAGAATATTGTTGGTGAAAAAATAGAAACACAAGTTTGTTTAAGGTTTTGTAAATTGTAATTTATTTATTACTGTAACATATTTTTGCAATACATCTGCATAACTCTTCGTAAAATATTAAATGTTGTGTTTCAGTGAAAAAAAAAAAAAAACATTTACTCTCCTAAACTTCCCCTTTCGGCCGCTAAATTTGAAGAGTACCTGCCTGGCAAAATTTGGGCAACCTTTCATCTTAAAGGTAATTCAGAATGAAATTAATTTAAATAATTTTTGCAATTGTCAGAACTTGAACCCATATGTGTTTGTAAAATAATGCTAATGATTTCATGAATACTTGATTTAAATTACAAAGGTGTTAATTATAAGGCAAAAAAAGTTGGTGGCATTTTAGAACACTATAGGTTGGAACAATAAAGGAGCAGTTCAACAATTTTTTTATTGTTATAGTAATGTTTATAATAGTATATGATATGATTGGGTATGTCGGCATACGTCGCTAATAGCTACCCAGTTAAATTTTTAGGTTTCTAATGAGCTGTTTAATGGCATGTCAAAATCCAAACTAGCATAATTTTTTATACTAGAATAGAACCCAGTGACTTAAAGAAATGAAATTATTCACACTGATGTGTCACTGGAATTATATAAAATTCTATAATATTTGTAATATTAGTATTTTTTTATTTTACGTTTATAACTTAGAGTTTTTATATATAAATTTTGACAGCCCATGTCAATGTCCTTCAGTGTTCTTTATTTCATTTCGGTCAAATCAGTTGCTTTTCCATTATCTCATAAAATCGTTTTATGCAAATTTGTACTTCGATATGCCACTGCACAAAAACATGTATCTTACTTAATTGCTTTATAGTTACACAGTGTTTCGACAAATCAAACTATACCTTGTACAATAATAAACCTTATTTAAACAATAAAATCTTCGGTCAGTGAATTTTATGAATGTAACCACACACCTGTCTAATGAGCCCACATATATCTCAGAGTTGTGTATTGTCTTTGCTAAGTTCCACTTCTATTGGAACACCACCAAGCTTCGTTACGGGAAGTTCTTAGGTGATTTTATTGTTATTTTGCTTCGGCTTCACATTTGCTTGTTATATGCAATAACAATTTTTTTTAAATACAAACTGTAAACTGGCCTAAGTAGTCAATGTGAATCATTGTACTTACAGGTTGCTATTCCATCGAAATTAACGATACAACACGCTCATTTGAGATGTTGTACATGGTTAAAAGGTTTTCAGTAACAGCTGTCAAAATATTATAATTTATTAATGATTTGTCATGTATGTATAGCTACGTTTAAATAAAATCAATTCTTCTGACAATTCAAGTGCCTATAATTGATTACTTTCTCTAAGGAACATAAGAAGAAATGTTCATTTAAAGATTAATTTCAAATAAATCTAATGGCATAATAAGATAATGTAGAAAGTAGTAATGTAAATATGTTGTGTTTGCAGCGGGAAAGCGGCTGAACAACGACCAAGAACACCTGTGTCGTGGAGCGGCGTGTGGACCAGACACAGAGCTGACGGGGTCACCAGTCTCCACCCCCCTCCTCTAAACAACATCGAGAAGAGACTGGCTGACCCCGTCCATCTAACATCTTGAGTGCAGCTGCCCCTCTACCCACCATCCACCCCCCTATGTTTAGAGCAGGCTGCCTCTATGCTCAATGTCCACACTGCCGCTCCTACACCAAGACGTCGCTTGCAGTTGCCAGGCAGAGCAGATCTATTTTACATTCAAAATTCCGCAATAAATGTGACCAGTATACAAATATTGACTTGTTATTTATACCATGTGAAACTGTGTGTATTTTAGTGAAATAATTAATAATGATTGTGACTATCCTTCAGTCAGTAACTGTATCAGCTATATTTATATATATATATATATATATATATATATATATATAATATATCGGTCACAACAGCTGTCTCGACCGGATAAGAGACTTTCTCGACTAGATGATATCTCGCAGCACATGTCTCGTCAGGATGAGAAAATTTCTCAATTAAACAAAATCGCTAAGCAAATTTCTGAACAAAACAAACATATGTCTGTAAAGAATGAGAAACTTAGGGCCACTTTTATAACTCCTTGTTAAAGTTTCTGTTAGTTTTTAACGAACACTTTAACAGCAAAGTTGTTGTTAACGTATTTTAAAAGTGCATGTTATGGCTGAAGTTCACGTTAAAGTGATCGTTAAACTAACAGGTACTCAGGGTAGTGGTTAGCTGGCTAACAGAAGGATCTCGCGATGGCCGCCATATTGTATAGATTTGTTTACTGTCGATTTGAGGTTAGGGAGTTAAGCAGAACTCTTCAAGATATGTACATTTGTTGGGTTACTATCACAAATATTGTTTTAAAATCGACTACGAAAGGTTTCTATAATTTGAAGAGACGATAAGAAAAATATCTTGGAGCGAGAAATAGCCTACTACGAAGACGAATTTTCAGCATGCTTCGCCCGAGAGAAGAATAGTTTAGGTTTCTTATGGAACAGTAAGTAGATTTGTCAATTACGTTATACTTGATTGTAAAAATATTTGTTGACATGTAAAGTAACGTAGAACAGGCATTGCATACATGGAAATGTGGCAATTGCCCAACCTTTAATAACATAACACGACTGCAGTGTTTTCAAAATATGCTTCGTGATGAGCTATTAATTACTTTTAAAAAAAAATTATTAGGGTTTAATCTTCTTTGTACCGCGTAGTTATCTCTGGCGACCCTGTGTTTTAGACTACACAGTGTCAGATTAGGCAATACAATTTTCTCCGACATTGTAAACAATTAATACAGTCGTCCACAGCCTAATTGTATTCTAGGACTTAATAAATATTTTTCTACTGACATAAATAACATGTTTCAATACATTCAAATGTAACAGTATTTATAGCCCTGACAATTGTAGAAATAAGTTTACACTTATAAACTGACAACTATGTTTTCTGGGATAATATAATTAACAGATATGTATGAAACTTTTCTTCATTTCACCATTTAGATACACAAGGCAACTTAGGCCAGCCCTACAAATTTCTGTGATATTGAAGGAATTGGGGTGGAACTTGTTGAAAGGAGGAGAGGAGAGGAAAGGGTGTCAGTAGTAACAAGAACAATTTTCAATTGGGACACCTGCCTGGCAGCAAACTATAACCACCTCGTTAATACCCTACCAATTTCCTCCTAAACCTTCCAACCACCCACATGATCACCAACACGCACGTAAATTCCACTCCATCGCTGATTTAAGCATATGTTGCCTACCCCGCTCAGGATATATAATGTGGTGAATGGTGAGGGAGCCTGGGGTAAGTTAGGTCTGTAAAATAAAGCAAAGTATAGGGTAAGAGAGAATAATAGTGAGAATATTCAGATGATGAGGGGCAGAACAGGGTAGGCAATCAAAGGTAACAAGGTAGGTGAGGAAGTGGAATTTACTTTTGATGAAGTAGTTGGTGACTGTTGATTGGAAAGTTTAAGAGGGTATTAGTAGGTGAGTGAGGAGTAGGTTACGTGCTTCAGAACAGACGAGCAATAATGTAGCCTAGTTTTGTAGTGGGTATACCTAATAAACTATGAACTTAATTAAAATGAGTGATGTTAGGTCTATGCTGTGGTTTTTGTTTTGGTGTTAACTTTTTTCCTGTGTCATATGATATTTAATCTTTATTTACATAATAGCATACTAATTAGTTTATTATAATAATAAAATTATTTTACTTTCATTCAAGAAACCATCCTGGTATGGAACAGGGTGAGTCTAAAGATGATTGTAATACCATACAAAGCATTTTGGACATGGGCCAATTATGATTGGGTCACTTATCAAATGCGCTGATACTCCCAACGGTAGGCCTAAGTACTATAATAATTGTATATGACTTGCAAATTGTGTAAACATTTCACTCACTCCCCACCCTTCACTATTGCCTTTTTGTAATTGTATTGTATATTAGCCAAACCTGACCACCGATTCATAATTTTCCTTAATTTTAAAGTAACAGAGATATTTTTGAGAGGGTAAAAGTCACCTAAGTTAATGCTTGTATTCAAGATGCAGTATTTTATTAATGTAACAATATAAAAATATAAAAATAGAGGCCTACACATTATGTGTCTTGTTTAGTTCACAATCACACAAATTTTACTGTAGGCAATAAAAGAAAATCTGCTGATAATTTTGGCCCTTGCATCTCCGTGAGCAGAAATCGTAACGCTATTGATCTGTAGTGGTCAAATTATTACTTATAACCTAATTTTGTAGAAGGTCTAGGTTTTAGACGCAGTTACTTTGTTAGAGTTGGTCACAATAGCTTTAGGATTATATAACTGGTTACTAGTAGACACATTAAAAGTCAACTTCAGCAAACGTGTTGATATTCAGCAATCCTGCAAAACATGTGTAAGCTATGCATTACTGCATCATAATTTTGGTACTGGTAAATGTACTTTTCCTTAATACTAATTTGTAGTTCAGAAGTAAGGTTGAGGCGAACAAGCGAGAGAAAAATATCACTAATATACATAGCAAACCTTAAGTTACAGGTTTTCTAATGTACCAGTAATGGGTAGTGTTATAAGAATAATTATTTGTGTTGTAACATTAAAGTGCGGAGAGTAGTATACGTAACTTCACCTCTCTCACACATATACCAGACATGAGCTTATTGGGCTCGCAATACTATAACGAGAAATGTCAGTCCTTGCCCAGTCTACAAAATTATAATATTTCTAAGAAACAAAGTAGTACATGGAAGTTTACTTTCAGGAACTTTATATTGTTTAAATTTCATACAGTAGTCAACAGTTCCTATTAGTAAGAGCTTCCATGAACCT
>PNEQ01119393.1:0-24116 GCA_003012365.1 Medauroidea extradentata
TGTCTCACGAAAGAATTCCATTTTTTGACAGTTTTGAAGGCTATCGTGTGTACCAATTTCTGCAGGAAATAACTTTTAATTTTGATACATTGCACAGTTTGAGACCCAGCTAAGTGTGTTTGTGCAAAAGTTACTTGTGACAGAGGAAAACACTGCTTATTTCATGGGAACAACTAAAAAAATAAATGCAAACACAAATGTCAAAAAGTGGAATTCTTATACGAGACAGACTATAGATGGTGCTTATAAAAGTTTTTAAAGTGAAGGTGGTGTTTTAAGCCATATTGTTTATAATGAGGGTTCACTGTAATAAAAAAAAATTGTGCCCATGTCGGGCAACACTCACAGGCGGGCAAACAATAATGCCCCGTCAAATGGGTCCGTCCCGAGCAGGGATTCACAAACAAGACTAAACCCCACACTAAGACACACATAGACAACACAGGGTAAGTGCCCCACTTAAAAAAAACACAAAATCATGCTTTACAAATGTGATGCATGTATTGTACGAACATTACAGGCATGTGTGATGTTACAGTTACAAAAAATTTAAGAAGTTTTATGGACAAAGAATTAATCAATTAAACTACAAAAAACAATGAAATTCAACAACATAGTAGTTACAAACGATTATTTTTGTATTTTATCTAATTTTTTAAGTATTAAAATTTATAAATAAATATTTGAATCTGTCCAGCTGTATCAGATTTGATTTTCGAAATTTAAAGTACAATTGTTGGCCTTCCTATGCCGGCTAAAAAGACATTCATATAAAAGTTTGCTACAGCCAAGCTATTAAGGTGTGAAAGAGAATGTAAAATAAAATGTGATAAGAACCATAGTACCTAGGCAGTTTATAAAAAACCAGCTACAGTAGAAGCCTGATTTTATAAGTCTTCATGGTGCCCAAGAATCACTATCTCGTAAAATATGGGTTTTACTGTAGCTTGAGGTACATAAGGCAGATATTAGTATCTCATCATTACATGCAAGTTGCCAGGGAAATATTTGCAGTATGTAAGAATTGTTTAAATCTAGGGCATGTAAAATTACATTTGAAGAACTTCAATTGCAAACTTATGATGAGTGATATTTTTGATGTTATACTTTTTTTTTCCCCCTTTGTTTTCACAGCATAAGTGTATTAAATACTGTATACTAATTTACGTTAGTTAATGCATTTTTACAGTACACCATTTATTACAGTGATTTAACTAGAAACTCACAATAATGGTAGGATTAGGATCATAATTTAGTTGGCAGATACCAAGACATTACAATTACAATCTACTAGAACAAGTGACAAGTGATAGTAAGTTATTTTCTACTCACTACCTGCATTAAAAAAGTCCTGGCGGTGTCCGTGTTTCTCAGTACTGTATCTTGTAGTTCCCTAGTTAACACACCAACCTTTGAAACGTGTGTGTTCAGCTAACTTCCTAGTATGTACATGTATTATGGGTATCATTCAACATGCTTGTGAATGTTCCCATTAAGTTCATCTGTCTTCATGGTTGCAACTTATTCCTGCTGCATGCACTGAGGTTGTGCAATTGCTGTCTGTAGCATACCTTTTGTACATTCACTACATATTTGTGGGTCGGCTGAAATACAAACCCATAGCCTAAGTTTCAAAGAGCATTCAGTACATTCATTTGTACGTGTTATTGATCATCACAAAACAATTGCACCACCACCTACACTCCCTCCCTCATCTTATGTGAGTATAGTGTTTAGCACAGCTTATAATAATAATACTGTAACTGTTTTCCACATTTTAGTGCTAAGCAAGGGGATGTGTTGGGGAAGAGCGCCTACAGTGTCGCTAGACATCAACCATGAATGACTCCAGAGCTCTACCATCCCTTTCCTTGCTTATATGTCACAGAATTTGAAGTCACACAAATAGTATTTTTGGCCACTGCTATTTCAAACATGTATTTCACCTATTAACGTGCTAAAGGATCATATTTGTTTTTAGGAATGAATGGGTCCTGTACTTAAACGTAACCATTGTCTCAGAGTTGGGAGGAAAGGTACGTGCTTTGAGGGGTGATAGTACTGGTGATTCTGAACATATGCCCATTTCTTAACCGTTTCAGAGAAACCAAATGAAAACAACAAGGAACAGGAAATCTGCAGGTGACTGTAAATCACGATACTGTTATCGTATGTTTTGTTTAATTGTGTACATTTCCACACGGTGTGGGGTTGGCTTAAAAGCGAAGTCTACATGCGCAGGGTGGACACAAGAGAGGAACTTCTCGCTCATATTTACCATGCTTGTGCTCAAGTAAAGCAATGTACTAATGAGCTCAGATCAGTAACACAGCAGCTGTCTATCAGAGCAGCAAAATGCATTGAAGTTAGTGGTGGAGTGTTTGAAAATGTTTTGTAAGGAGGGGAGGGGGTTTTTCTCAATAATTGCACCCTTACTTTAATCCTGAAGTGAATAGGTAATACAAGTAAGTTTATCTTACTACTGTGAACAGCAACAATTCTTGGTCAGAAATATTACAGTGTCTGTAAGAATAGATGTACTGTAGATTCACACTGACTTCATAAATAAATATCACATGTGGCGTTTAGACAGGGGTGTACACAGGATTTCATTTTGGTTTTTGGGGAAGGAGGGGAGGGGAGGGGGAATAAAACACCAAACCAAGTCAATAAAAATCTAAATAATCTAACTGTTAATCAGAAGACACATGTATAACCTTCTTTTATATTGGAATACCTTATAATTAAAGAGCACAATTATAATTTACTGTATCTAGCTTCACAGTTTGCTTTTTATGAGAATGGCTGATAGTTTCAGATTTTGGGAAAAGGGGGACAGATATTTTCCTCCTCTCCCTCCAGCGTTGCTCTGCATTTACAAGGATTACTTATTCTTATGGAGATGTAAATACCACTCCCAATTGTAATGACAATATTTTAAAAGAGTCTTACTTTTAAAATGATCAAATGATGGTCAGAACGAATTTCAGCACGCTCGATCTAGGTATACTAATTACATAAGAAAATATGTATACTTCTATTATATTTTGTCCTACCCTTGCCACCTCTCTCATCTTCAACTGCCCTGCTCTTCAGGCGGTAGATAGACGGTTGTGCCGCCACAGTCGAGCTGTATCTGCCCCTGGCAGCCGTCGTCGCGTGCACAATGGCTCCCCCCGGGCGCGCGTTCGCCCGGCTGCCACCGGCGTCTGGGCGCGTTTTTCACAGCAGCGACTGGTCAACACGGCCTGTCCTCGCCGCCGTAGGTACACCGGGTCGATTACCTCCTGCCTGCGGTTATTTCCCGCCATCCTGTCCTGGCAAAGCTCGAGCATTAAGGCGGCCGCCTGGTGAAGGGTGTGTTTGTGTGTGTGAGGCGAAAATCTATGAGGTGCTACGAGCGATGCCAGTCTGCACATTTGTGATATCGCCTCTACGGTCAAAGTCTTAAACGCGCGCGCAGTGATCCCGCCGTAGCATTTTTGCTGTGGGACTTTAAGCGGTGACCCTAACATTTTATTGAACGCGTCACTGTAGCAAAGTCCAGTGCAGTTGTAGATCTCAATTTAGAACAAATCCGTTATATATATCTTGAGAAACAACCGCGTGAAAAGGCCGATTTTAGCTAAGTTTGAGGGCTTTAAAAAATTTTGTCCCTAGTACTGCCGCTCTTCCAGGCTTTGGACTCATAAAATACGTTCACCCTGGTGGATAACTTTTTTTTTTTTTTTCCCACTGTTCGCTGGCCTATGGATTCCCTTAAGCTATAAACGAGACTAGCAAATCGAGCACACATCTCCTTCTAACACATCACATAGAGTAGGAACAGATTACTGACAAAAAGCAGAGCATCCCTTGGCAGCATCCAGGCGGATAACTTAAAGACGACTCTCACTCACCACTTGCCTCATCGCCTATACGCGCAGGGCAAGTCGGCAACTCGCCTGAACGTGACTTACAGCAGTTTCGTTATCTTAACTCATACACGTAAAGAATGGGAAATAGACTATGTAAACTGGTCATCCGGCATGTAAATTTTCTAAACGCTATTCGTAAACATACACTTTTTAGGTTTGCGAAGTGGAATTTCCAGTTGTGTAGTAACTAAATAAATAAAATATTGTAGGGACGGAGCAAGAGGCCAAATCACCTTCGAAAGTAATTACATTTTAGTAAATTGATTACATTCTATTATTATTTTGTTTCTAGAGTGTACTAACAACCCTTTGATTAAAATACGTTATTTTACAGTTTTTATGTGGGGGGCTGCGGGGCCGAGTGGTCAGACCACTCGCCTCCCACAAGGCGATCCGGGTTCGATCCCCGCCGGGGTCGGTCCCCGGATTTTCTCATGTGGGAGTTGTGACGGACAATGCCATTGGTCGGCGGGTTTTCTCGGGAATCTTCGGCGCTGCTCCATCAATTTATTATCGTTTCCCATAATATTGCGCACGTTAATTTGAACATCTTGTATATTTAGCGTGTGTTAAATCATATTTGGCCCTCTGAAGAAAGTGAAACACTGGCTTCGTCTGTTTGTTCAGACAACTATTCCCCACCTCTCCCCCACACCCTCCATAAAGCTCTGCACAGCGCGCGGCGCGGCGTACCTGGTGGCCAGTCTCAGAGGGGGTGCTGATGGCGTGCCAGCGGGCGGCTGGACGAATGTTCTTAGTGCTGACGTATCCGCCATCACTGCGGGCGAATGCCGTGCCGACACGAATCCTGTACACCATCACTCATGTTCTTGTAAATTAAGCTGTTAACCGCTGGTGCCGGAGGTGCAGTGATAAATGGAAATGGAAGTGCCGGGCTTGGTGGATAGATGTTGAGATTTCGTAGTCTCCTACTGGCTGTACAGAGATGGTACTCCAAGATCTGACAGCATAACCGGATCGTAAGTAACAGTTTCCACTGTGGCATGATTTTACAAAGTGCCCTGCTCAATAAGCTTTCTGATCTGAAATTTTCTGTCACCTATTTATACGTTGCACGAGTTATTGAGGTGTGTGTAAGTGTGTGAACGCGTGCGAGATTTCGAGTAGTCACATTGTGGGATATATGATGGATTACATAAGTACTAAGTTCATCTGCATCCTAGTTTAATCCGAAACTGAGGTTGGCACATTTTTTAAATGTATGTTCCTTTACGGCCAACGTAATGAATACATCTGTAGTATGGAGTTATTTTTTCATATCATTTTCTCATTTATTTCGGGACAGAGAAGATCTGACATTTCCAGGAACACTACATATTCGTATTTTCCGACACGGTAGCTCATATTCAGTGTTACTGTTTCTTGTGTGTTAGTTTTCTTCCTCCTAAGCCAACAATTTCTTATTTATTAGCTTTTTATTTAATCGCTTGAGGTTAAGTTACGCTATGAGACAGTTACAAAAGTCGGTATTCCTTGTCATATTGGACATGGAGAAACTGCTTTTTGTGACCTATTCTGTATGTATACAATTTCCGTTATATTAACTGTAAATTCATTTCTCACCTGTATAAAATACACCCGCTTGTAACTTACAATATACATGCACCAACAATAAAGCATACTCCATCAGAAAACAAGAATTGCCGTTATTAAACGGATTCTATCAATCCGAATAGAATAGCATTCAGTAAAATTGCAACCAGTGTTAATTCAATTTCATTTCTCTCCCTTGTGTTTGCAAGACACTGCGAATTATACCGACAAACTTAGACATGTTATTTATTACGAAAATATACGGATAATGTGTAGGTGCCACTTTTCCTTCTTAAAGTGAATAATAAGTGAGCTATGACACGCCAAAAATGTCTTTAGTTCAAAAAATCAAGCACTTTAAATAAAACCTAAAATAAAGTACTTGTTTTGTACGACGGAGATTTCTTTATTCACGCCATTTCCATTTATTTGGAAGTAGTAGGCCTCGGAAGGAAGGGCCGGCGGGGGGGGGGGGATGTGGGGCTATAATTAGGTGAGGATGAGCGGATGCAACATGTCTAAATAAACGTAGGTGTCTTCTTGTCGGAACATTCTTAGGTGATCTGGTTTCGAGAAATCCTTGTGCATTACTAAGTAAAAAATGAGTGGCCTACAGGTAAGCAATGAGCAACACACACATATCAAATAATTTTAATACTATAATTTGGGGGGGGGGGGGGGTTTATGCAGTATTTACATTTCCGTCTCGTATTTTTATGAAGAATAACCCGACGGAGTTTGTCGGTCGAATTAATACCTGACCTGTAGTAGGACGAGCAAGTTTATTTCGATACATATTCTTCGTCATTTCAATAGAATGTATTGTTTCGAAATAAGCCGAGGGGATTGCTTCAGTGTCTCCTTAATACAGTCTATAGACGTTTTTTTTATCTCGGTTCCTATTTTTTGAGCCAGCGGTCCTATCGTTAATTACCGTACGGGAATAATATAGTGGCAATTTTGAAGTATCGCAGGTACAGCAAGTTTATTGCCTGCTAGCCCGGAACTAGCTCGTCTCCCACTACGGATTCGATTCCTGATGGAAACGCTCTCAATTTTCACATGTGTGAAACGTGGCGGACGTTGTCGCTGGCAGGTGGGTGTTCTCGGCGTACTGCCGTTTTCCTCGCCTTCGCATACCGTCGCTGTTTCATTCTCACCTGTCAGTGATTAGTCCCTGCCTTAAACCAAGAGGTGCCTGTCTGAGTAGATGGTCACAGATTGGGGGCACAGGCGTGCGTAGACATCAAGTTTAGGTAGAGCCTAGACAGTTTGGGGGCCTCAAAATGCACCCATCCCCGAAATTCACCCATCCCCCCTATTTAAGCGGGGGGTCCGGGGGTCCTCCCCCGGGAAAATCAGGATTTTAAGATGCAAATTGAAGCTATTTTAGCAATTTACCTGGTAGAATTACAAAAAAACTTGTTTTGAAGACAGAACTTGGTAGGGGCAAGATAATGACAAAGATCGGCGTAGAACACTTTCTCTTTTAAACAGAGTACGGTGGCCCTCCCCTCCCACGGAAATTCATGGTTGGTGCCCTAAGCTTCGAAAAAAAAAAATTAGTTACTGATAGAGTATTATAACAAGGTCTCGTGCACCACCACCGGGCGAAGGAGAAAATCTGGAATTATGTGTTAATGTGTCCAAAAATGCGTTTGTGTGGAATTTAATCTTGAAGTTGTGACAATAAATAACAAAACCACCACACATACATATCATTCAAAGGCTTTATGTTTTTCTAATTAAATTGAATAGTTTTCAGGAATATTATTCTCTCTTTTACCCTTAATTACTAAGCTAAATTAAAAAAAAAAGCATGGTTTTGTTAACAAATTTCGTTTTTGAAAAGTGTTAAGTAGGCATGTAATTCAAAACGAGGTCACAATGTTTTCAGCCTAATTTTAAATCTAAGAACTTGTTTAATACAAAATATTTGACAGTCAAAAACTAAATACTTAATATCATGCACAAGTAAGTTCAGAACTATTTGAATAACGAGAATCACACATCAAACAAAACTAAAAATTCCAATGTTTTCATAAAAATAAAGGAAATTTTTCCAGAAACACAGTGATCGTTTTAATTTTAACATATTCATTCTGAAAACATTTAAGTTGTTGATGTAGATGCAATTGAAAACATTACAAAAATGAATCAATACTACAAAATATTGCTTATGATATTTTAAACAATTCCCATAACAAGAATGCAAGAACAAAGTCGCCATACAAAAACTCATAGTATGGAAGTAGAAACTTATTTTCTTTCCATATTGTTTCCAAAATGTTCTTTCGCATTTCTTGAGTCCTCTCAAAGAATTAGCCTCCTTTCTCCGGGGACCAGTGTTTTAAATTATTCTATGACTCTATTAACCGATACTGCAGCAGTAATTTGTTGTTCCACAAAAGGCAACAACAAATTATCAAGTCGATCCTGTGTCATTATTGATCGGAGTTTCATTGTTACATTAACTAATTTGGAAAATGCTCTTTCAGCACCACAGCTTGTGACCCCCATGATGCTGAACAGCTGAAGTACTAGTGAAAAATTACGGTAAATTTCGTTATGGGTAGCATCTCCAAGCCAATCAAGCCAAGTCGGAAGGTTTGTTGGTCGTCATGATGTGTACTCTCCGTTTTTGAAAGTGTTACTACAGCAGATAGATCTGACATTCTTACTCCAAATACGTCGGTTATCACTTCATAATCACGCGAATACGTATTTAGGTCCAGAAGAATTCCTACGGACTTAATGAGTTCACTTGATTCTTGACTAAATCGCTCTTCAAGTGCGTTTGTCAGTGTATCAGTAACAGGAAAATATGCGGTAATTCTGATCTCTTGCATCAATGAATCAAATGAAGTATTGTTTACCCAATGATCATCAAGTTTGTTTGGTACTTTTCTCTTTCTAAATGTTGGCTATTGGATATTCATGGAGTCAGCCAAGCAAACTGTAGCTCTGGAAACCACCACACTACAATTACTTCAGTCGGGAAAATACATATTTCATTGTTACGAATTCCGCTCATAAACTACTGATTAATGAATAGTACCTCAACTCAACAGAGACACACCGGCCGCTGTCCCACTCTGGCTTGGTACAGCTAGAGCGATTGGTACGGCCCGGCGCATCAAATAGCTGAAGCTCGGCACCCAGCACGCCCTAGTTCCATCGGGGTTCCTGAACCCTCAGGGTCCCGCCCACACGCAGCGCAGAGCGGACGTGATTAATGTGCATTGTTGACGGTAATTTCGGTGTCTGTAGGTACGCGCTGACCGCCGACTGGCGTGTTTGATAGTAGGAAATGTAATTAAATATATTTCTTAGTATTTTTATGCCCTGCCCAAAGGGCCCCTCCAAAACTTTAGGTAGGGCCCAAGCCCACCCGTCCCTACTTGTGTGCACGCCTATGATTTGGAGGGGGGAGGGGGTGTCATCTTGGAGGTCAAGCAGCACCAACTCCATGTTAGCCCTGTCTAATGCGATTAGAGGGAGAGTGATCCCGCTGGCAGGAATAGGTTTGCTTCTGTCGGCGATATGGCCTGTCGACGGATTGAGCCCAACTAGATGCAGCAACTGGCCAGCCAAAACTCTGCCACAGGATAACGGATAATCTGTCAGCGCTCAGTACCTCGTTGTTAAGCGCTGATTAAAACAAGTCCACTTCTCTCGATGTATGGGTGTACACCATCTAGTCGTCAAGGTGACTCACAACAACCGGCAGTGCGGAACACGGCTGCCAGAAAACTCTATGGCACACCCAATGGGGTACTGGGAGTTAAAACACCACCCGAAAATTAGTAAAAATTGTTTGAATAACGGTGATTTTTCTGTAAGGTGGTATTGCAGTTTTACTTACACTTTATGCGTAAATTTAACTGTTAGATTTTAAAACTATAATGCTGTAATTACCAAATCATCCAACAAAATTTCGGCAGGGAGGTTCTATGGGGTTCAGAAACCACTCCCGCCCCCCATTTTTTGTCTTACAGAATCTTTTTAAAAAGCTCCATTTTGCACTTTGAAACCTAAAATTTCCCGGGGGAGGGCCCCTTTATTAGGGGATAGGTATTTGTCCATAACATTCCCAGATTCGGGAAGCCTCCGGTCCCAACACAAATCCTAGTTACGGCCCTGTATTAACACCCACCGATTAATAATCATATGTGCGACTCTGAGCAAACTTAAATGAGATAAAATTGCTTAGATTATATATATATATATATATATATATATATATATATATATATATAGTGTAGTTAATCAAAACAACTGAACAGTGCAAAACGCCAGTCAACTTAATTACAATAAAAGTATTTTCTGCCCCTCTGTAGCAGAGTACCTACGAATAACGGTATGCGATCGGTAAAACTGACATTGCCTAATGTCAGCGATGCAGGTAACTAATATTTTCATACACGGCTACACATTGTCATTAAAGCTGGTGATTAATGTAATGTACGATATTTAATACAATTTATGTATGAGTAGAGGCCGGAAAAATTCGCGGGTTCATTGACCTGTCGATTAGCCTTCAAGAATATTTATGTACTGAATATGATAGCAGATGTTTATTAGCTGCTCGATGACAGTCAAATGGGCCCGTGTTCAGTAACAGTTCTATTATTGGTTCAGATACTTCCAGGAAGTGTCAAGTTAGTTAATGGCCAATTGTGAACGTGATACAAACCTATAGTTTCTGGAATTCCAGCTTGTGCTTAAAAGAAAACGCGAATTTTTCTGGTCTCTATACATGAGTACTTCACTCAGACGAAATGGACAGTGTAATTCGACTGGTTGGTTATTGAACTAGACGAGGTGGGTAACTAAGCTGCGACTTGTACAGTTGTGCCGCGTGCAGGCAGTACAGGAGCTCACAATGAGACGAGGGGTGATTGCTACATGTGCTCGGCACCCCTTCACCACAACTCGCCCTACCCCACCCAACCCTATCTTCTCCCCTGCGCGCCTTAGGGCAGCCCGCAGCGCGCCCTCTTCATGCACACGTGTCGCCGGGATGTAGCGCCGCCGAGGAACAAAGGGGTGGGGCCAGGGATTCGGAAGCCCCCCAGCCATCCAATCAACGAGAGCCGGCCACCGCTGCTTTCGAACAACATCAAGCCCGTTGAATGCGGCAAAAATGTATACATTACAGCTTTAATTACGACGTCACCGGCATCGGAGGTCGCAGCGAAAATAACGGATTACAGCGCCTTGTTTCCCAACTGTTGTGCGAAATCAAAATCGGATTATACGAGGGAAGTCCTATTGCGAGCAGTACGAGGTAATCAATACAGTTTGATGACGAACCCTTCCAAAGGTTATTTTTGTGACGAGGTTTGACACCAATGCTCGATTGCCATGCCATAGTTACGGGAACAATTGAACATGAGTAGTAAAAAAAATCGTGTGTGCTATCGTGGTACGAGAAACAGGATTTGGATTTTATTTGTGCTCTGACAGTTCTTCTGGAAAAAGGTTATCTTGAATGGACCTGACCTTAACTTTGTATTCTATGTCCTGACTGAATGAAGTGTTTTGTCTTCTAAACGACTCTCTCTCACTCATATATTTCTTTACATTATGATTCGAAATTTTGACTTAAAAAATGTATAATTTAAACGTGTACGTTTTACATCCCCATAATTGAAAACAATAGTATTATCACATTTGCTACGCGCATCATTGTCATGAAATTATTTTCTGGCCAGATAATGACCTTCGCTTCCACTGCAAATAGTAGCCTACGTGTGTTCAACTTAAGGTTTCTTTTTTATCGAGACCGAGTTAGATTCCCAGTCCGGCTATCGTGGTTTTGGTTTTCTATGGTTTACCGAAATCACTCCAGGCAGTTCTAGAAAGGTTCTTTATTACAGACCATGGTCGCTTCCCTCACTACTTCAGATTTCAAAACTGCTGGTTCCATCTCTAATGACTTCACTGTCGACGGTAGGCGTACGTTAACCCTGCTTCCTTTCTATCATTTTATTGACCTAAAAAACAGAAGAGGTAACTGCAACGAAACGTATGCATATTGCATGTACATACTGTACGTGACAATTCCAAAGACTAAGTCAAAATCTTACATTACGCTTCATTTAAATTTTTGGATTGATACGTAATTTTATGGTCCTGGTCTTGTTTTGCTCTATTCTGTTTAAATTTCGTTAATTTTTAAATATAAGTTTTGTTTACTTAGCGGTCCTCCGACGCATGGTCAACAATAAATTGACAATATTATTTTTAACTTTTTAAGGGACCCAGTTAGGTGTCTTTTTTTAATTTTTAATTTAAGTACTATTTGTAGCTTTTTAAACTATAATACTTCTGCATTATAAATTTATTATAAAATGATATATATTTTTTATAAAATTTAAAAGTACGAAAGTATTTGTCATAAAAACCATTTAAGTTGATCCATCCGCTTTGGAGGTACGAAACCACAGACAGACAAAGCCGTCAAACTTACAACACATCTCTGGTCGGGGGTTAAAATATTTTAAATAACTACACGACCTTTCATATACTCTGCACGCTCCACAGCTTCATCATAGGTAATGTAGTACTACCGTAGTAAAATTATGAAATACATGTTTTATATATTTCAATTACGAACTGCTTAGTAAACAAGATAATTAAAATAGTATTCGTGTTTCTTTTTCATTTCTCAGTTAATTTGTTAGTTCAGAGAACAGCGCGACGTTATAATATCATCACTTCTAATTATAAATACCCAAACAATTAACGGAAAGAATTACATTTTAAAAATGAACCATATTAAATTTAATAATTTAATGTTATTAATTAATTAATTAATTAATGTTATCATTTCGCACAGGAAACAAACAAGTCACAGAAAAAGACACATTTAAATCATCATAACGAAGAGCGTGAATAGTTTTGAATACATTTATTAAGGGGGCAATTTGTTGTACCAACTAGCCATTTGCGACCGCCTTCCTTTCTATGTGCATTTGTCATTCTTATGGCCATTACTAAAATAAGCCCATACGTCAGCGATTTGTAGATAAAACTGAGACGACGTAGAGGAGAGAGAGAGTGAGAGATTTTGGTCAGCGCTTAACATCGAGGTCTTTAGCGCTGGTGAAGGGTGACATGAGGGGAGTATGGAGCAGCACTGGAATGAAAGGACGGAGCGGGAGATTCCCGAGAAAACCCGCTGACTAACGGCATCGTCCGGCACGATTCCCACATGCGAAAATCCGGGGACCGACCCCGCCGGGAATCGAACCCAGATCACCTTTGTGGGAGGCGAATGGTCTGACCATTCGGCCACCGCGGCCTTGTAGGAGAGAGAGTTCGAGCACCCGAGCACGGGTGTTGACTTGAAGACATTGTGTACAGGTTGTCTGCGATTAGCTGAGAACGTATGAAAACTATTCATATTCATGTTCGTTGCACTGCATAGAACGACTAGTTAGCCTAGTAATCATGTGTCGATCAAGTAGCACTGTGAAACTTTAGAACTCCAAATAGCATAGAACTAATATTACTGCCATCAATCACTTTATAATATAAGTTTCGATACCAACAGTTTTACTCTTTTAGTATGACGGCAAGTCATGGAACTACTTCCCTTATTTTGCTGTCAATGTTTGTGTTAAAATAGTTACAGTAAAGGGAAGACGGCTTTTTCTTAAGATAATTTTCTGCACGGACCAACTGATTCTGAATATCCTCGTACAGCGTTATTGCAGACCGCCAAGATAAAGCTGTCCAGAAACGAAAGCCCCTGTTGTATAGGCAATTGGCTCTGCAGACATGTACGACACGTCAGTATTATACACAGGCGTACACAAAGACAACGCGTCAGTGTAGAACAGAAAGTCAGGAGTATTACGCTGGTTAGCAGGCGTTTGGCGGTTAATAAAACAGTTATAAGAGATGCCTGCTTAGTTGGTTTTTGCTTCCTGTTATGTATCGTTCCGCCTTACGTAACAATCAACAATTTCAGGCTCTTTTTCACTAGTATTCACTCATCGACCAAAATTGTTACGAACATATATATTTATACTGGTATTATAACAGAAATTCTTATTCAATGAATTTAATGTTGTGCATGGCCAGATACAATTGATTTCAATAGTCACTAAATATTGAATCCTTTAGTAAGACGATGATAAACTGAACTGATTCTTAGGTGCCATAGAAATACGCCAGTCAGTGTTTACGTGCACATATTGTAGCATTTCGCTATCAGAAATAGTATTTTAGTAATTTTGTTACTAGCATTTTGATTTTTTTTATTATTCATGTGAGAATCAAGAATATTTATTTTCTCTAATTTTTAAAAAAATATTTATAGATGTAATTGTAGGTACCCAGTAGGGTTAGTTAGGAAACACCTCTCGTAGAGTAGGTATAGGTGAGTTTAGTTTTTGTAACCAGGTAGGCTAGGCTCCCACACAATTTATTTACTTATTATTTATGTGTTATTTTTTTTTTTTTAGTTTTTTTATGTACGTTAGTATTTTTCAGAATTTCCGTTGTAGGTATAGTTCCATTTATTTACCGTTTTAATTTGTTTATAAATCTCCAACCCAGACTACAAGTTTTGTAACGGTTGCGAAGGCTTTTCAACTAGCCGCGAGCAACGGGTGGATATTAGATAAGTTTCAACCGCCGAGGCGACGAGCTGCCAATTTTAAGTATAATTTCATAATCTTTTCTTTCCAGTATACAAATAGTAATCTGTATTGTTTACTGTGGATCTTACAAATATTGGAAGCTGCGATAGTTTTATTTCATAATAAACACCGTCAGTTCAATCATTATTACTTACCTTTTGTGCGCAAGACTGAATATGTAAAAATTCGCCCCCATTTTATAGCCTGCCTTACGTCTTGCAGTAGCTAGTTTGCTACTCTCCCAAAATTAGAAGACAAAATATATATTTGGTTGTATTTTTCCCTAATATCCTTCACTCTCCTATAATTTTGGCGACGTAATTTGTTATAGTAAAACTTTTATTCATGTTGTTACCTACCCAATAGTCCATTTTTTTTAGATATCTTATCTACCTTTTACGACCTGAGTTAGTCGAGGAAAGAAAAGAAAGAAATTATTATTAAAATAAAAGACGCAAATTATTTGAAAACAGAGTGTATGTGAGGAACTTTTATTTGTGCAAGTAACCTAATTAACTGTTCATTGCCTTGCAAGAAAGTCGCTATGCCTGCGTACGGTTCAGGCGTTATAATGTACGCAATATTATAACATACGATTTACTCGAACATGGCCATTTCTAGCTATTTCCGACTGGACCTTTTATTAATATTCTCCGCGTGATTAATATTTTGTAGTACAACATACATTATAGATACGTGATTCGAAGTTATAAACAAATATAATTATATTAAAAAAAATTAACTTATTAAAAAAAAAGTAAAGACATTTGTTAGACACTACTCAAAGTTTCGTTATTTGATACAAAGAAGTTATTGCAATTTTAATTAAAATGTAATTCGATAGTCTCATTTCAGGGTAGCATTACTCCCACTATATTCACTTAAAGAACTTATTGAAAACACATTTAATATAGTTTTTTAGAGTTATCACCACGCTGAATTAACACACTCCGTCCTGACTCACCCAGTATTTGTTGAGAGTTATCGGTGGAACGTATACTAACGTGAATATACACACACATGAACATACATCGTCACTATATTGAGTTATGCCTGTAATAAACACCGGCGATCCAGCGTAGACCATCGCGCCGCATAGCATATATCGACGCAGATGCGACCAGTATTGTTTAAAGGCGTCCAAGTGAGGAAAAATCGTAATCTGATGTTTGGATGAAATATTTCTAGTTATTTTAGACGTTACTTTGGAGTACATCGTACTATTAAAAAATTACCTCAGCCTTTTCCAATAATGACATTTCAAAGTCAAAATATGCATGTTTTTCGTTCTTATAAGAAAAAAAAAAACAACGAACAAAATAAAACAAAAAATTCACATTGAAACTACATGTCACATGCCACTACTTGACATCATTTTAAATCCATTACAAAATGTTATTGTGTTTATAAAAAAAAAACAGAAACTGTACAAGAGAAAAAATATAAAAATTTCACAATTTTTTTAAAATCAAAAAATTTTTTGTAATGGCTTTCAATGCAGTGACCTGTGACGTGTAGTGTCAATGTGGATTTTTTCGTTTCATTATGTTTGTTGTTGTTTTTTTTTTTTTTGTGGCTTATAAGAACGAAAAACATGAACATTTTTACTTTGAAATGCCATTATTGGAAAACTGACTGGGCTCTTTTATTTGTAAGAATAAAATTTATACTCATCAAGTAACATCTACTCAACTAACACTATTTCACACAAATATAAAATTACGATTTTTCCCCACTCGAGCACCATTAAGAAAGGACAAAATATACCGCCTCCGAGACTAACTGAAGTCATTAAGAGCACACACGCAAGCACAGTTGTTGTGTGCAATACTTACAATAGAGAACTGACGAGCATTATTGTTACGAAGATGTAGCTTGTTTACATGTCGGCATAGTAGTAATTTCACTACTCTGATAATATTGTATTCTCCTCTGATTATGTCTCGACATTTTCTAGCAATTGTGGAAAAAAGTCTGATGGCACAGTACAACAAAATCCCACTACAGTGGCTCGATTAATTTTATCACACAGACCACCATTATGGTACATTTTACTCGATATCGCTTACGGTGTTTACACTTATCTTTGCTAGTGCAGTTTGTGTCTTCAATATGGTTTCAGTTGTTTAACACGCTTGCTCTTCGCGGAAGTAAATTGACTGTTATTTACTTGTTTACAAAGTAGACGTCCCGGAAATATGACTAAGATCTGGCGGCGACTGACCGTATATCAAAACAAGAAGATATAAACATAACTAATAAGCCTTCTTCCTCAAACGGGGGGGGGAAATCAACTCTGAAAGATAAAATCGTTCACGATATATATATATATATATATATATATATATATATATATATATATATATATATATATATATATATACACGTACATTTATTCTCGTGCGATCTTCTGACGTTTATGGTACCATCGCACGACATTCGGACAGCTACGAGACACTTGCTAATGAGAAAATGCACAGGTTGTGGGGTTGCAGCGTTACATAGTTCATATTATGATGAACTGACAGACATTTAAAACATCTTCAGTCTTGGTTTTTGACGCAATTAGTTCCTGCTATGAGACAATTTGGTTACCAATTACTCACACGAGGTAGTATTTGGCCGACTTCATAGATGCGTAGAAAATAAAACTGATTGGGTCATTTGAGAGAAGCTGTCTAGGAGACACCTGAGAAATTGGTTGGATGCTGTGACAGTTGACTTACGGCAGTCGTGCACACCAGCAAACCATAATCAAAATCTCAGGACATTGTAGAAGAATTTTCGAAAATCATAAACAATTATTTGGATAATATTCGTATAATTTGTGAAAAGTAATATATATATAAACCTGCTTTGTAAGGGGACTAAAAATTCTCGAACTATCAACATGTGAATTTTAGGTTATTTGATACATCTAAGAGTACACTTGGCATGCTTTCATTTATAGCGTATCTAGTTCTAAAACATAGATTTATTTCCAAACAGTTTTAGTGGTTTCAATTTCTGGTTCATCTGACGTCACGTAAGCACAGTAAGTCAAGGGCCGTGACTATTTTATATTTTATCCCAAATATTTACATTGTTCTGATACAAACTTAACCCGTAATTCAGATAAACCGTATTAATTTTTAATGGAGCAAGATAAAACACACACCACTGGACTGTCTATCGAATCATAAGTTGCACTTTAAACACATAATACACTTTGCGTAGCATTTCTTGGAATTAATGTTGTCCTGCACGAGGACTGCTAACAATTTATGGCTCTTTATCCTTCCTATAGGCCGTTCACGATAAAGTGAGAACTGCATAAAGTTTTCTTTCAGCCGTTTTGAAGTTATCTTTACTATTTTTAAAATGAAAACTTCCATGTAACTAAAAACCAGTGTAAATTATTCAACACTTTCAAAAGTTAACATATATTGGCCCAATAAAACACATTTCTAATTAATTTCAAGTTCTGCTGATTGCTCAGTTTATAGTGAACAACCTATAACTTAGATACACGGACTACATCGTCTGCCTATCAAATACCTACCGTCTGCTGTCAAGTGACTCACGAACGACAAACATGACTCGGTTGACTGTAATCACCACCGGGTTATGTTCACCCCTGGGTTACACCTACCACTGGCTATGCCCGCCACGTCTTCTTGGTTCGTTTTCTTTGTAGAACATTTTCAAATAAATAACTTCAGCTTAAGCATGAACTTATAATTTTCGGTGCTGGAATTTGTCAATTTGCACATCCTCTTCCTTAGCTTACAAAGGTGACGTATACTAGTTAAGAAAGTCTAGTATAATTTATTATAATTGGCACTAGATTATAATTCTGTTTTAAGCTTATGCACATTTACATCCTTACATACATAAGTTGACTTTTCTTTATGTTTACAGGGTGGCCACCTGGGAAACCTTAAAGACAAGGAAAATTCAGGAAATTTGAAAGTGGTCAGGGAATTGTCAGGGAATTTTGTGGGAGGTCAGGGAAAAGTTTAACATACCATACACTGGAAGAAACATTATGTTAGATATATGCTTTGAATACAGTAGTTACGTGTTTGTGTTCTCGTGATTGTTTTTAAATAATTCATGGCAGGATAGAAGAGGACGGTTAACATTTTTATTTGCCTTAGTTAAGTAAGTACTGTGCATTTCTGAGTTTATGACACAAAATTGAACGTAAATATGCATGTAAAATTTAGGTTACTTTGCCAAAATCTCAAAAATGTCTTTACTAGAATTAGTCCGTTAACTAGAAATAGTCCGTTACAATAAACTGCGTAGAGAGTGGATAGATTTGGTTGGCTGTTAACAGCTATGGTCTTGAGGACCGATGTGGGGTGAATTATGTGTATGGAGCAGCACTTGACTTCAAGACGGGTGAAATGGGAGATCCCTAGAAAACCAGCAACCAACGACATTGTCCTGCATGTTCCCGTACTTACCTCTACAGGGATCAAACCCGGATTGCTTGTGTCGTAGGAAATTACTGCGTCGTCTGTCTCTACAGTTAACTGTGTTATGGCTGTAACAGGCAGAAATTAACTTTATATCTTTACTTTAGTGTCAATGCTGACAGAGCATTTTCAACAAAAGAATACAGAAGTATAAGTTACGCGATTTGGAATGTTAGCAGAGATTAAATTGCGAATCTTTTCATAGGACAAATTGGTTATTAGCGCAGATGATTTTGCATAATCAGATAGTCAGGGAACTTCATTCCCAGTTTTCTGTGGCCAGTCTGTGTTAGGGAAGTTACAAAAATTTTTCCTACTAGATTTTAAAAATATAAACAGTGTAATTACAATCGGTTATCCCAACCTGTCATGTAATAAACGAGGAATTGTAAATAAGCTATGTTCACTGAGAACTTCAGTTGTCACTGTTATGCTTATCTGTGCGTAAATATATCTTTGAAACAGAACAGATGAAAGAAAGGTGAAGAAGTTGATGAAAAAAACTATTAGAACTTGAAAGACAAAGTTAAGACGCAGGCAAATATAGACTAGAGTTGGTAAACAAGTAAAAACGTAAGTGGCGACACTCGGCCAAGATGAGAAGAAACTCTGCTGTAATCTTAGCAGTTCTATCTGTACGCTTTATTTGAGGAATGTTCAAAGCAACTTTTTCACTAGGTCACACAATGATAGGCATTAAAATAAGTGGCAGCGGTGGGATTCGAACCCACGCCCCCGAAGAGACTGGTGCCTTAAACCAGCGCCTTAGACCGCTCGGCCACGCTACCTGATATCAAATGAAGCGTTGTATAGTCTTATTCTTCTTTACATAGCTGAATCAGGCCCACATGATGTGTTTTACATCACGGCAAGGCGCACATTAGAGTTGTATTGTGGTAGGGGCCGCGGTGGTCGAGGAGTCGGAGCTCTCGCCTCCCAATTAAGCAATCAGAGTTCGATCCACGGCGGGTTTGGTCCCGGATTTTTCGCAGAAACGTGGCGAACGTTACCGTTGACCCGTGGAATTTTTTTTAGGGAACTCCCGTTTCCCCGTCCTCTCTCATTCCGTCGCTGCTCCACACTCATCTCACCCGATCCATTCTTCGGCCGGACGGATACATTCTTTTGTCTACAAAATTGTATGTTACAAACTTACATAAACCACGAAAAGACATTAATAAATACGTTTCCCTAGCTGAAACGTCAAATCACCATACATTGTTGACAGAAGTTTCGCAATGGGAGTGAACAATTTAATGGGTATACTTTGACAAGGTAAACTAAGAATGACATATGTTTTCAAATTATTACAATAAGATAAACGAGATACGCAAAAGCCAATTCAGCTTTGTATCTAGTAGTCTATATGTACCAAGTGTGATGAAATTCCTGAAAATATTTAATCAAATAAGTTATATTACCGGTACGCAAAAAAATAGAAAAATGGCTACAACCATGAAATTATGAACACAAAAGTATAATCAACTTTGTATGCAGTAGACTGTATTTGTACCAAGTTTAATAAAGTTCTGAAAAAATAGTGTCCCCAGAGATTAAATGGCGACCATTTTGAAGATATGAACACAAGATGAACGAAATACCCAAAAGTAAAGTTAGCTGTATGTAGTAAATGTGTACCAAGTTTGGTAAAATTCTGAAAAATATTTCCTAAGATACGTAATACTATGCTAGAAATATAAAATTTGCCGCCATTTCGAAAATATATACACAGAATGAACAAAATATACGAAAGTCAAGTCAGCTTTATACATAGTACCTACATGTGTACCAAGTTTGGTGAAATTTTGAAAAAATATTGCCTGAGGTTAATAAATTATTATTAAATACTATGCTAAAAATATATAAATTGCCGCCATTTTGAAAATATGAACACAGGATGAACAAAATACATAACAGTAGTCAGATTTATGTGTCGTATATGTGTATCAAGTCTTGTGAAATTCTGAAAAATATTTTCTACTGTGCTAAAAATATAAAAATGGTCGTCATTTTGAAAATGTATGAACAAAATACACAACATTAAAGTAAGTTTTGTATATAGTATATGTGTACCAAGTTTGTTGAAATTTTGATAAATATTTCCCAAGATACGTGATACTAAGCTAAAATATAAAAATTGTCGCCTTTTTAAAAATTTGAACGCAGGATGAACGAAATATACACTAAAGTCAAGTCAGATTTGTATGTAGTGTATGTGTACCTAGTTTGGTGACATTCTAAAGTACAGTTCCCTGAGATATCTTGCTTTATCGAAAAATGTTAAAATTGCCGCCATTTTGAATTTAAGAAAAGGGCGTAAATGAAATATATAAAAAATCAAGTCAGATTACAAAGTACTATACGCGTACAAAGTTTGAATTAATTAGGTCCTCTGGTTCAAAAGTTTTTAGGGACACACACACACACACGCACCAACAGACGCACACAGACAGTAACAAGAGTGAGCGACAACGCCCAGTGCCAAATACAACACTCACAGATTATAAGCAGTTTTATCTTCTTCATGTAGAAAAATTGTTCGAAATATCCTCCTACCTTGGGTAGATCTCACTCGTCATCAGTATAGCAGGCAGTGACGTAGACGAAGGTTTTGGTACCATGGTGTCTGCGGGTCATGTGTTACCTGCACTGAACTTTGGGGATTATCCAGAAACTTTAATTAAAACATATCCCGCTGTTAAATATCCATTAATTTACAAAATGTGCATAATACTGCTCTAGATTGTATGTATTCAATTACCTTTAATTTGTATATTTTGAAAATATTGTTTTCGCATAACCGAAGGGCGAAATTAAATAAATAATACATGTATAATGTTTCTGAAACTTAATCATAATACAAACTATCTCACTTGCACTTATAATTTGCACATAAAACCTATGCGTTGATTCATGAAAATACGGGGCCGCCGTGGCCGAATGGAGTGCGAGGGGTTCTGGGTTCGATTCCCAGGTCTGGCTGGGTGTTAATTTGTGTTTGTCCAAATGGTCTCCAAAATTGTCTCGATACAAATTGTCTCTAACAAGTCACTGGGGTTACTCAAATAAATTCAAATTAAAGGGGAAATTTTTTCAAAATTAAAAAAAAAATAATAATAATAATTTAATTTAAAAAAAATGGTCAGACCATTCGCCTACCACCAAGGTGATCTGGGTTCGATTCCCGGCGGGGTCGGTCCCCGGATTTTTGCATGTGGGAATCGTGCCGGACGATGCCGTTAGTCGGCGGGTTTTCTCGGGGATCTCCCGTTTCGTCCTTTTATTCCAGTGTTATATATGGTTAATATCTCCTTGGCATTTCTGAGGATCTTTTGTAGCTCAAAATGTGGCTAAAGGTCTGCTGTATTTCACACGTATAAAATTACACAGTTTTCAAATGTAAGTACTTCATTAAAAGTTATGAGACTCCTTGAATTTGTAGCACAAATGTTGTAATGTTTTGCAATAGTAAAACTTCAGAGTTTAGAATTGTAAATATCTCATTGAATTTTGGAATGGGCTTAATTTACAATTAATATTCTCAATGTTATATTTAAAATTTGCGAAAAGATGTTCCACTACATTAAAAAAAAAAAAGCTTAGCACAATCAGTGCTGATAAATTAGACAAAATTAGACAAACAAAAATATGGGCCAAAGTATTTTTTAAAAGATGGCAGACAATCTGGCAAAAAGACTGATGTCCCACATCTCACAATTGAAAACTAACATAAATTAATGCATTTATTGTAATTGGATGCAATACATAAATATATCACAAACAGACTGGTATTAATACTCATGTGTGATTTTTTGCCTGTATCTTATTTTATATTTCTTCAGCAGTTTTTTGCTCCTGCTGTAAATTTATGGTTTTGTAACCTTCGCCCTTTTGCCAATTAGGTGACGATATCTTCTACGCGTGGACGCTGTTAAGTCATACTGGACTGCAATATTCAGCCGTCGGGCAAACTAGCGTAAGTGATGTAGTTCTAAGGGATGCAGTTGGACCTCAGCTCTAGGATGCTATTGCGGGTTCAGATCTTAGCAGACGAAACGTCTAGATGATCCCTGTAAGTCAATGATTTATCCAAGGCGACAAGTAAATATTTAGGGTGATAGCTGAGCTTTAGTAGACGCACTGAATTGAGCCTGAGAAATTTGATTAGCTAGCTCAGGTGAAGCTGTTGACACTAATTCTGTAGAGATATTCAGTGAGTATGGCTTCTACTTCTACAAAATAACTGGACTGAGTTATCATGGCAAGGTCGTTAGAATATACGAACTTTGTAGCGTTGGTAAGAGGTAAGTTAATTTTGTGTTAATTAAAATTAAGACGGCTATAATACGTAACTGGAGAGTCTGATGCCATAAGAAACCATGTCCACTATTCTTCCTGAAACAAGGAAAGTTTTTTTTATTTTACCCTAAATCAGATGTTTATATGATTAAACGAACACGATCAAAGAATGTAATAAAACACACTATATGTATCGATACTGAAGTTCAGGGTTCATATCAGAATTCAAACATATTTTTTTCAAACATTAAATATAATTTACTTGGTTCACTATGTATGGCATCAGACCCTCCACTTAAAGTACATAATGCAGTATTGTTATATTTGTTGGCGGGGCTGGATGAAATAAGCAGTTTTGTTTTGTTGATCCCTATACCGTGGAACCCCTGGCGCTAATGTAAACAACGCTCAACACACGGCAACGGAGCGCGAGTAAGCCGAGTACTGGGCGTGTCGTTAATCACTCCTGCCGTAGCAACAACACTTCGCGCAACTCCACGTGATATTTTGACTGATCGCCACATTGCGTGCTATTTTCAAGTGCCTCCAACCTGCTAAGTACTAAATTGAATTTCGTTTGTTTTCTCCCCGTGGGAACGTGTTCGTTCCGAGTCGCTTACTGGCGCATACGTTCGCACATCTTGAACGAGTCCTGCTTGTTTACGAGTGTTCATAATTTTACATTTACATGAAACAGCGATAGTTTTGAAGACGATACTTGGGCGTATATTTCTATTAGAAAAAAACTTGGGCGTACATTTTACATTTGCAAAAATAAAAAATGATGCTCAGCCAGTTTTTCCACAATAGCATTTCAAAGTCAAAATTTGCATGTTTTTAGTTTATACACCCCTCGTAAACCAATCAACACATTGAAACGAAATAATTCACAGTGAAATTACGTGTTGCAGGCTAGGACTTTACGACGATTCTGTTGATGGTTCTCGTGACCCGCGTTTGGTTATGATAAGAGGTGTCGTTGCTCTGTCTCTTACGTGATTAATGTTGGAGGATTGGGTTCGTATTAAGTAATGTTGTAGTATGCCCGGCTAGCTCTAATTGAAATAAAATAACAAAGGAGTTTCTTTTTTTAATCGGCCTAAGGGACTCACGCACTGCGGGTTGCGTCACGAGAGGTAGATACTTATAGTTTCTTTCGACGAAAAGAATAGGCGCTTCCTCCGGCGGCTTTTGATCGGTCACGACGTTAATTATGTTGCAGGTACCGG
>PNEQ01119394.1:0-24110 GCA_003012365.1 Medauroidea extradentata
GAGAATGTCGTACTTTTTGGCGCTGTTTTCCGGGCGGTCGGACTCAAACTCCGTCCACTTTTTTCCATTGTTAAATTTATAAAGTAAATAAAGATTGCTGGAGCCTTTTCTTAAATTTGTGAGCGAAGAAAGTATTTCATAAATTGATAAAAAATACGTTTTGATAAATTGTTTATCTTAGCGGAAAGGAAGTGGGCGGTGTTTAGTCCGACCGCCGTAACATCAGCGCCAATAAAACACAATATTCTCGGTAACTTGGTGAACTACAGCCAAACAACAAGGGGGTCAAATATCCAGGTGAGTGTCCAGACCTGTTCTTCTACGACCGTGACGAAAACAAATACGTACATAAATATCAGCTGTTCTTCTACCAAGGCTACCAACACACTTACAGAAATTGTCCCTAGCCGCATTTACGTTTACTTTCGTCATATATTTCATGTGCTTAGTGTAAACTTGCGCTTTCTCTGTGCGTGGGCTATTTAATTGTAGGTGGCAGTTCTGTGCTGTGTGTGTGCACTGTCGCTCTGTGTGTGCTATTTTCTCTGCTAAATCATTTGGATCTGCTGATAGCTACTTATCCAGAAGTAAAATTGTAAAGATGAACAAAAATGGCGTCATATAAGTTTGCTGTTCATGAAGTTGTGGTTAGTATTATAAAATACTAATGGAAAAATGTAACGTCATCTTGTTAATTAACAACGATATGCTATTCATTGAGTGATCTGTGATGACGACCTAGTAAAACACCTAATTTAACAGTAATAAATGACCGTACAATACTGGTTTCTTTATGCTCTAGTATTCTTATAACATAAACTAAAACTTAAAGTGAAAAAAAAAATTAAATAGTTGAACTGGCCAAGGTTCGAACCTACGCCCAGCAGTAGTAGTATGATAGTTGTTGAGTGCAAGAGAGGACTAACTCCTAGCTACATGCAGGGTTGCCACATTGTGTATGATAAAAGTTGTTGTACAACACTTTGCCACTTATATTCTCGTCTCCAATTTCTCCCAGGATTCGTGTGGTGTGCTTGTTATCCGACCGTTTCTGGTCACCCTGTATGCGTGCAGAATTCGCATCTTGGTGTTCCGACCAGCTGTGTCTCAGCCTGAAGACGGGGATATATATCGCAATCCCCGAAACGTTGCAGTTTATGTTGGTTTTAACTTGTCTTGTGTTGTCTATTGCCTTGTGTTTGTTGTCCACTGTTCACTGTTCCTCGTATATTTCCATCTTGTTTCATATTGGAAATCTGGTTCAATATTTGTGTCTGTCTTCTGTGTCTTGGTGTTGTGTCGATATTCGACTGAATTCCATTTCTAGAATTCTTTGTTGTCTAATTTAAGTTTTATAAAAATTTACAGAATTCCTCTGTGATGGCTTTATTTCTATACTTTTGTGTGCGTTTTATATTTGTTTTTTTCTTGTTCGTTTTCGTTGTCATGCAACACAGGTTTGATCAGCTAAACATGAGCAATGGCGTATGTCCATAATCCAATAAAATTTAATTGTAAACTCTCATTACAACAAACATTTAAAAATCTCAGGTCTCATGAAAGATTAGCAAACCTGGTACACAGCATTTTATGGTGGCATACGGTATTTACACTTTTAACTCACATACTGTTTGGTTTATTACGCCTCTGCTCAGATTAATTGGGTTACAGTACATTGTTATTTCATTCTATATAATTTACACTACTGCTGTGATGGAATTCATTAAGAAAACGATGCTTATTTAGCACAAATCCATAATTCCATACGGCGTAAATGAAAATTTCATTTATTTATACAATTTGTAATGGAAATCATGTAGTTATAATTTCAGCCAACAAATACTAGAAACAAACTCATTTACTATTACCAAACATAACAAAATTATGTCAGTATCATTCATTTTCGTAACTATTCGAAATGGAAGTATTTAAGAGTGTAACCGGCACATAGCCTTTAAATGTAAATAAATAACATATATACGGTAAATACGGTAAATTAGGTTAGAATAGTCGTAGAAAGCCAGCTGAAATTGCATTGTATTTAGGATTGTTTGTTTTATGTGACTCAATTGCAAAGATTTGTTTAATGTAATTTAATTTGTAATTTAGTTTTGAGTACTGGAGAGAGGTGCAGTATGACCCGAGGATTGTGGCATTGTGTCACAGCAGATTGACGTTTAACACAGCAGGGGAGGGAAAGTTGCGAAAACATGGGGTGAAAGCGAGCGAACAACCTTGAACCGACGAGGGACACGCGGCGTGGATGCTGAAAACTAGGGCACCTAGAGGCGTGGCTACGCCCACCCCCCTGCTGTGCAATTTAATATTAACTTTATAATTGGTGATCAGAATTTTATAAAATTTATTTAATAAGTTCAAAGAGATATTAATGTTAATGTGTGTGAGTTTTAAAAAGATGCAATAAATTGATACGGAGGAATGGCAGTGTTTGTTGTCGTCGTCACCCACGAGAGACGCGATTGGCTGACAGTTTAAATGGGGGCGGTCCTAGGAGAGTTTCGCCATGTTGGCGCGAAGGGAAAGTTAAGGGGACCCCTGCGGCAGTCTCCGCGAAGGGCGGACGTGTCGCGGGGAGCCACCGCGGACGATTGTGGGAAGCCACGGAGAAAACAGACTTCTGCTGTAACCTTCACGAAGAGTGGACGCGGGTCGATTCGCGTAAATTCGCGGGAAGACGCATATAAAACTGATTCTTGCCGCGACTGTCACGAATAGTGTGATATTCGCGTGAGGCCGTGATTAAAAACTTTAAAACGATATTATAGCGTATCTCTCGTGGGACTGACGGAACAAGTTCAGGGTTCCAAAGTATCTAAGGACATAAACTGTCGGCGTTTCAATGCAATAATAATATATCCCCACAAAACATTAAGAGGGAGAGGATATAACAAGAGATAGTAGCGAAACTATCCCTAACTTATTGTAATCCACAATGTGTAGGGCCTATCTATAAAATTTATTTTGCTTCAATGTTAAAATTAATTTTGGAGCAATTTATGTGTGAAGTACATGTTGTGTGAAATGTATGGTAATTTCTGTAATTCAGAAGCCATGCGATTTCCAACGGGTTTTTTCTACGAAAATATACCAAGGAAATTTAAGTAACTTATAATTTTGCCTTAATGTTACTAGTTAGGTAGCAATTACAAGTATTTATATATATGCTTTCAGCTAAACAGTTTCAGATTACGCCTAATCATAGTCAATGCACAGTGTTTTGTGTGTGTGAGATTTTGGAATTTCATCTAAATATACCGTTAGTAACTTTGTGACCCTTCATTAGAAAAACGTATATTTATACCACTATTTGCGTGAAAGTTTTTATCTAATATGTGTACGCAATTTGATTAAATGCATAGTAACGTATAAATCCTAATTAAACAAACAAAAACGTATGTGGTCGGAACGTTCGTAGTTAAACCGTTTACAAAAACTTTTGAATAACGTATAACGGTGACCTGAAAGGCAATGAGCAACATACAAACCAATGAATTTGAGGCATTTTAGAATGATATTTTTATCGGGGACATTGTTTCCTTTAATGACTTACCTAAGCGAAAAGTGGTACTTATTTTTTAGTCATCTGTTTTCGCAAGGAATTTGTCGGACGAATTCACTCTCATCAAGGGCCCTGACAAGGGGGGGGGGGAGGGTACGGCTAAAACCCCCCTCCGAAATATGAGGGAGAAAAAAATCAAACCATGCAATTATCAATTTATCTTTAAATTTCGTATGTATGTATCACATTTTCTCTCTATTAATACTAGTGAACTAGTACATCTGGTAGGAAGTATTCAGAGCGACCATTAGTAATATTCTTCACTGAAACATTTTTCATCTGAAAAAAAAAAAAAAAAAAAAAAAAAAAAAACTTTATATTACTACCACTGGTAAATTCAATTCTTTGATACAAAAAATGCTTAAATTGTACCATTTTGCACCTTAAAAACCAAAATTTCTCCCGGGGAAGAACACCTGGACCCCCCGCTTTGACTGTGGAGATCGGTGTTCCTTTACAAAATTTCCCATTTGAACTCAACTCCCTCCCCCCAAATACAAATCCTGGCTGCGCCACTTACTCTCATCCTGTATGAAACGTATATACATAGGATAAATCGCCTATATTTTTCGTTCTTGCGTCTTTTGCTAAACTTAGAGGAAGGCATTACGTCTTCCGTAGTCGACATAAATCCCACCTGATTTGGGTTCCACACATGTGTCCCAAGCCCAAGCCACACTCAGGACCCACATCTTACACCCATTTAAAGGCTGGTCTTCCAGGCAGGAAGGGTCTACGCCTTTCGGAGTCGACATACAGTCTTTGAGGGTAACTTTGTACCGATCAGGGCAACTTTGTACCACCAGCGTAGTTTAAATTCAAATGAAGTATTTAAGAATTTAAAAATACAGCTGTGTTCTAGATGAATGAGTTTGTTAATCTTGAAGTTCGCATAGTTATTGAATACCACAATGCTATTATATAAAATAAAATGCCTGGTACAATGTTACCCCATAATGGTACAAAGATGTCCCAAATGACTGTACATGTCCCAGAAGGGATAATGAAGGTACCAGTACCTCACGTACCTTACAGCCATGACAAGCTGGTTTCCTAGCCGATCCCCGGTGGGGCGCACCTTCTAACAGTCCAAAACATATCTGAATTACTGTAAGATAAACTAGCATATATTTGGTTAGTCATGGGCGTACGCCATTAAGATCTGAGTAGTACACTAATCTTAGAAGAAATTGAACTTGAGTTCTCATAATTGTTCTATTACATTTCATGTGAATAAGTTTGTGCTAGTTTATAATTTTTGGGGAATTTTATCACGAAACGGAATGTATTGCGATAAATATTTTAATAACAAACAGAGTGTGTGTGACTCTGATTGACCATAGAACGAGTTTGGCTCGACAAGGTGATCGTATCGTCCTATCTTCTCCGTCTGGCTTCAAAATTGCAGCTTGTGAAGTTTATCAGATACCTTTATATGTCTAGAAAATAAACTTGCATATTTACATTTATCTTCGCTTTCGCTTGTTAATGGATCTGACTTAGATTTGTCCACTGCACCATAAATTACATTTGGAGCAATTTCTTACCCAAAGTTTCTGACATGAAAACATTTTACTTTGAACGCAATACTTTTCAGCATATTAGCACATTCAAGTAAAATTAACACCTTCTCATCCAATGATATAATGACACGTAACAAATTACACTTTCAATACCACAGCTATCACTCAGATGTTCATAATTCATCATCATCTTTGTCAGGGGTTAGGCGTTTTGGTCCATTTAGTCTCCTTCAAAATTTGTCGAGCCATCTCTTCATTGGCCTTCTTAAGGACATTTCGTCTTATATTTACATCATTTCATTGTTTTAGTAATTCTTGTGTCTGGCATATGGATTATACGTTCTTTCCATATAATCAGAAAGTATCTAATTGTGTCTGCTACATTTTGCAAATTCAATTCAGCTCGAATGTCATCATTTTTATTTTTAACAATTAAAGTGTGTGTCCAGCCACGTATCTAAGGAAGTTCATTCCACTTGCTTCTTCTCTATTTTCGTCTCTCTTCTTAAGGCAATTTTTCTAGTATTCGCATCCATAGTTTGATGCAGGAATATCCATAACCTTATTGAACTTCAAGAATGTGTCTTTGTGGACGTTAATTCCCAACTTTCTGCATACAGTTCCGCAGAAACAGTTAAAATAATTCTGAATTATTTCGAACTTCATTATTTGCCCCATAGTAATATTTCATCCTAGATATGTTATAGTTGGTCTGTGATCTGCTTGTCAATTGCGATTTTAACTTGCATGGGTTGGTGTACTAAAAATGCAACTGATTTTAGTAGTATAAAAAAGTGTGTTCGAGGGTAGCAACTGGAGGCTTGAGGGCTAAGAGGGTGGCCATCAGGAGGATTAGCTCGTCCGCCTTTTCGGATGATGTGATCGATATATTTGCTGATATCTTCAAATTTTTCCAAAATTCCAAAAAAATACCAGTACGAAAAAAATTACAAAAATAAAATTGTCAGAAAACCCCAACAATACCAAAAATTAGAAACTTTTCACCTAAACGCAATGTTAAGGGAGTAATGGGTCTCTGAACATCGAATTTTAATACAGTATTTTCCCAAAATATCGGAAACTAATTGACATAAAAATACAATATTTTCAGCATTTATCAATGCTATTGGGATCTGCAAACCAACAGAAAATGCTGGTTGAAACCTTCCGCCCTTATGAAAATAGCAGGGGTGGCTCCCCTCTAATTGCGTATAACTTTTTTACCGTCCGAATTTCGAACATCTGAAGATGGTTTATTGAGTAATGTTACCTGTCCAACAAAAAAGGTCCTCTTGTTGCAATAGTCTAGGACTCATAGTTTTCTTTCAAATCACAATTGAAGCTACAACGATAAAGTTCCCGAAACAATGGTATCGTGAGTTAGAGACATGTAGGTAACGTTGAATGTGCACCATCAACAAATCAAGGAACACAACAAACTAAACACATGAACGCACTATTGCCTATGCTGTATGCTGTGTATCTTAGGTGCAAAACACATGAATTCGGAGTATTCTCAAATGACGATATGCAAAAACAAGGTAGGTTTGGATGGGAACCCATCACACGAAAAGGGATATGTAGAAACTTCACTGATGCCTTTAAAACGCAAATATCCAAATGGTGTGTTTTATTCCACAAAATGAATTTTACAGTATAAGTTAACCCGAAAGCCATCTCGTTTTTTTTGTATATGAAACTTTATTCGAGAAAAAAATGTGTTTTTTGTTTAAAAAAGTTCTGATTCTGTAGACACCAACAAGTATAATTTACTAGTAAAGAGTATTAATTGTAATATGAAAACTTCAGGCATTAATTTTTGTTTTTCATGTATGACACAGTTTCCGATCAGCAAAGAAATACCTAACAAAGCTGTGCACTTTTTTGTTTTCAAATTTTGAAGCATGTGAAACGGTTCCTGGTCAACCAAGCATTTTGGACGTGTTCGCAGATTCATGATGAGACGTGTTCGTTTATGTGCAGATTCGCGGGGTGATCATTTTGAAGATTTCATGTAATGTTTGCCTACATCACTTAGCAGCATTGTATCAAGCATTGATGACTGTGCCGTGTGTCACAGGGTAGGACAAGTAAAAAGAAGTCTTGTACGGTAATTGTTATATGCATCTTATCGATTGCCGCATACATCAATGCTTATGGACTACCAGTACATTTAGCAACATAGGTTTTGCAACCCTTAATTTTCCAAAATTTGGTATTATTTAGAGTTTCATATCACACAGTCTGTACGCCTGTGTCAATTACAATTATGAAAATTACGTATTATACAAAATTACGACACCTCATTCGTAGATTAGAAAACAAAGAAGTGCATAATTTTGTTAGGTTATTCTTTGCGGATCGGGAATCGGGCCAAACATGACAAACAAAAATTAATGTCTGAAGTTTTAACCCTACAATGAATTCCCTTTACTAGTAAATGATACTTGTTGGTATCTACAGAATCAGAACTTTTTGAAAAAAAAAAAAAATTAATTTTCCTTTCTCGAATAAGGTGTCATGTACAAAAAAAAGATGGCTTTCTGGTACACTTGCACTGTAACATTCATTTTGTGGAATAAAACACAACATTTGGATATTTGCGTTTTAAAGGTTTCACTGAAGTTTTTACATATCGCTTTTCGTGTGATGGGTTTCCATCCAAACCCACCTTTTTATTGCATATCGTAATTTAAGAATGCTCCTAAGTCCTGTGTTTTGCACCTAAGATACACAGCATACAGCATAGGTAATAGTGCGTTCATGTGTTTATTTTGTTGAGTTCCTTGAATTGTTGATGGTGCACATTCAACGTTACCTACATGTTTCTAACTCACGATACCATTGTTTCGGGTACTCTATCGCTGTAGCTTCATTTGTGATTTGAAAGAAAACTATGAGTCCTAGACTATTGCAACAAGAGGACCTTTTTTGTTAGACAGGTAACATTACTCAATAAACTATCTTCAGATGTTCGAAAATCCGGACGTAAAAAAGTTATACGCAATTAGAAGGTAGCCACCCCTGCTATTTTCATAAGGGCGGAAGGTTTCAACCAGCATTTTCTTTTGGTTTGCAGATCCCAATAGCATCAAGCAATGCTGAAAATATTGTATTTTTATGTCAATTAGTTTCCGATATTTTGGGAAAGTACTCTACTAAAATTCGATGTTCAGAGGCCCATTACTCCCTTAATATTGCGTTTAGGTGAAAAGTGCAAAATATGTTATCGTCATAGTTTTTCGTGAGGAACACGCAAGCGGAGTTTATCCCCGTATTTAAGAAACATCCTGTATACACACACGTATGCACGTATATACGTACTTACATACACACATTCGGTGGAGCCACCCGAAAGACGGCTTGATTAAGGGGGTGGTGTAAGGTAAAAAAGACGTAGAAGAACAGAACGGGGTACCTGAATTACTTAATAAATAAATATATATTTTTTTAAGTTTCTGAACGTTCATTAATGACAGTTCACATCAATTATGAATCATTTTGCCTTTTCCAAAACTTTTTGTCTCAAAAATTATACCGCAATTAATGAAAACCCTGCGAACCATGTCGCTGGTACCAACAATTTCAACAATAAGTAAACTGTGTAATGTGTAATCTTTTCTTAAATAACTTTTTTATTTTTACAATTTATTTGAGGTTTTTTACTGTTGTTTCTGCACACAGGATTGGTTTTCTGTTGACAACAACTGTATTATATTTTTGAACAACGCCAACGAAGCTGCGTGTAGAAGCTAGCGAGTTTATAAATCTCTCGATGATTGTTTAATGATCGACATGACTTGTTTCGTACGTCTCTTATAAACGGCTCGCAGTTCCCATGGACAAACTGGACAATCATTTGTGGCGCTATAATTAGCTGGAGACATTCGTGTAGAAGCGGCGTGCGCGTTGTGTGAAGATTAATTCTTGTAAAAGGAAAAGAAGTGCGGGACGCTCGGTTGAAGTTGTATTTCTGCCAATTACTACAACAGGCTGCGAAGACTTGTTGTTCTCCGAGAATACTCGCAAACCCCGGAAGATGATGGGGAAATGGAGTTAAGAACCCTACCAATTAAAAGGTAAGATATTTCTTGAAAGGTATGGAGGCAGAAGAGCAGAAGGAGATAGAGAGGTGTGTAAAAGCAAGGAGGAGGGGTAGAGAATGGTTAAGGAAGCACTTTCCAACTGCACCTCAACAACTTCTGGCATATATTTCACTTTGTGTGGACCAAAGTTCTATTCACTTTTCCAGCGGCGTAACTTCCACGCCATCCAACTTTGCTTTCTCCCAATTCTGTTTTTTTTTTCTTGCGGGTAAAAAATGGTTCCGAGTGGTCACCGCAGCCAGTTGGAGAGCGAAGTGTGCTCCGTTATTTTGCCTGGACACATTTCTTTACGCCTTAGAAATTCTGTCTCTCATTTTAACTTAAATTTAAGATAACTTACTAAAATACTAACTAGATATTTTTCAAACGTTGCTGTACCAAATATTAACAAAAAAAAACATTTGCTGATATTTTAAAAACCTATGTTGCTATAAAACTCTTTTATAGAGACTGACATGACTGAGCTTATATGTGAGACAGGCGAAGGACATAACAATTTCTTAGATATATTTGGATTGGTACAATTCTGTGGTAACCTATACAACGTAAACATTCTTTTTTGTGAATATGTAAAACATGTCTTAGTACTTTCACAAACATAAGTGCCACAATATTTCTTGTAGTGTTATTTGTTTAAATTTTGTTTCAATTTTATTTGTGAGAAACGACACGAAAAATTTAAAATTCAAAATCACAAGTTTGTTTAGTTGGTTGGATTCATATCTATCACTGCCGTTGGTTTACATCTTGCAGCAATAAAGGGAATTTTCAATCTAGACTTGCTGCAAAATTAAGAACATTTGACAAGTGGAGTGTACTTTGGGGATACATACATACACACACACCTACACACAATATATATATATATATATATATATATATATATATATATATATATATATATATGTGTGTGTGTGTGTGTGTGTGTGTGTGTGTGTGTGTGTGTGTGTTGTAACATATGACCAGATCAGAATCAGATATTTTATTTTTATTTCATTCTACGTATTAGCTACAGCTTTATATTACCTAAATATCTTTTGCTTGTGTTTAACCTATTCAAATTAATTTGGGTTATGTAATGGTTGGCTTAGTATATTTGTTTATGGTTAATGGAACAATAGTGCTAAGAGACTGGCTTAGCTAGGATTTTATATTTTAAAGTTATTCCTCTTGTAATTACTGCGTGCAAACCTGTGAGTGTTCTGGCGGAGCTGCGAGGCGCAACAACGCTAGCGGGCGTGAGACTGACGCTCGAGAGACGAGCATTGATTGGCTGAGAAAACAGACGCTAATAAGTTGTGAACGAATGACTAATTTTGTTAAATGTTTCTGGTGTTGGATCGGCATTCTTGGGTAGGAGAGACACGCAAGATCGCGTGCTCTCGTTTAGGTGATTATAATGAGTGCAGAGAGAGAGAGAGAGAGAGAGAGAGAGAGAGAGAGAGAGAGAGAGAGAGAGAGAGAGAGAGAGTATACCAGCTGTTCGCATGGTGCGTGTAGTAAGTCGACAGCAAGCAGCCCGTGTGCTGTTTTAGCGAAGATAACCCGGAGGAAACCATTGCATTCCCGATTTTACGAGAAAATCCAGACTACGCAGCAAAACCCCCACTGCAATGAAGACGTCAGCTAAGACTCGCCAACATGTATATCTCGTAGTTTAAGCCTGTCTTTAGCCTCTGCAGCCGTCATACACTTTCCGTAGTCTGATGTTAGCGTTCACACTCTGGAAACCATTTCACTCAACTACTATCCCTGGGCAAAGAAAATCATGCTTGCTACTGAGTTTTGCCGTGGCGATAACTAAATTAATAATTCCCTTTACTGGTGAGACATGAATATTATTTACTTAACCATGTTGGCACTCGTATTTCTACATCAGACTAACTGGCCTTACTTATTTTATTTTCTGACAAATCAAGTTGCTTATAACTATGGCAATTAGGAGTCAGCCAAGTATCAATAATTACTTCAATGTCAACATTACTTATCTACCGAGAGAATCCATGATGTAACAAACTGAACAGCCATATTGTAGTGTCGTTTTCGTAACTGAACACGTGACACATGATTACTTTTTTATGTTGCTGGACTGTAGTTTCTTCTGTGATTGGTTTAGTATCTAGTAGTTGTGCATGCTAGACATTACAGCATCTCCAGCGAACTATCCAGAACTCCGTGAGGTAAGACAGTCCCTGCTGTTTCCCTTAGTCACACAGTGAACCCTACACTTATTGAGCAGAGCTATTTTTTATTTTTTTAAATGTATTCCCTGAGATTCCGAAGTAATGGTTAATCGAAGCTGGGCTATTTAATATCGCAGTTGGGCATAACAGGATTGTGTTTCGCAAAATATAGTGTCGTTGCAGAGCGGGTTGCATTACGTTGCGTTGTGTGTAATTATACATATACCTTGTAGTGTTTCAAGTAAAATTATATTTATTTGGCATTGAGCAACGTACATTATTACAACGAAATTAAAAATTCTTAAACGTACATATTTCAATAGTGTAAAATTGATTTACTATTTTGTTTCAAACTGTCTGGAAAAGCAGCAAGCATATATATTACCTTTGTACGTTCGAACTCAATGACTTTTTTTATTCAAAATGGAACAAAAATTCATCATCCAAAAATTATTTGAAAATATCTAAATTTTTACATGGTCACATCTATTAACTGCCGATAAAATAAAAAAAGATAAACATATTATTGAAGTACAAAATTGATGAAAAAAAAAAAATAGAAAATTAATGTTATTTTTATTCAAAATGAAAAAAAGTAATCATCCATTACCGAACAAAATTTTTATGAAACTGTCGTAAATTATAAAATAAAAATCATTATAATAAACTTAATTAAAAGACAATTTCAAAATTTATTATTAAAATTTTTTTCTATTAAAGTAATGCAAGAGTTAACGGCAAAGGCACTAAATGATCGAGGTAAAATATAAATTGTTATTTTCAAAATGTTTGGAATATATGATAATTAAAAAAAAAAGGTATTTTTAAAATTCCACGAAAGATACCAATTAAATGTGAAAAATGTAAATATTATTTTAATACATCGTGCGAAAGTAAAACATTTAAATACTAAAAACATAAAACATTATATAAGGATTAAATGTGAAAAAATGTAATATTTAAAGGAAGCAAAAAATTGTAAAAAGTCATGAAATAAATAGAATTCATTAGATAAAAGAAATTGTTCCAAAATAATTAAGAAATTAATTTAAAAATAAACAAAAACTAAAATAATAAACGTGAAAAATTTATAGTTAAATATCAGATTTGTGGAATGGAATACAATCAATCATACAAAAAATAACGAAATAAGTAAAAAATATATAGAAGCAGCAAATAAAATAAACAAAATTGAAGATGAATATGATGATTATGAAATATATGAAAAAGAAATGGCATTTAAAAGTAGACTAAACGCGTATGGTATTGTACCTATATATTATACATTTGATAAAACAAAGTTTCTTAACTATTTAATCAAATTGCAATAAAAATAAAAGAACAACTAGAGCGAAATAAATTAAAAGTAAATTTACATTTTTCCGCTCAATATAAAAGGGGACCAAATAACGAAGAACAATATCACAATACAGAATTTAAAACTGAAATGAAATTGTTTTAAAAACAACTGCTTTAGAATAATATTATGAACATAGTAAATATAAAATGTTAGCTGAATTGCAAGAATTTGAAGTGAAAGGATTACATTTGATACTAAACGGAATATTTGAATTAGAATTATGAATAAAGAAATGTAATCCACTAAACGGATCTTCTTATGTTGAGCTTTCACAAAAAAAAGTAAAGATAAACAAGTTGTTGTAAATGTAGAAAATAATGATCAAAAATGTTTCATACGGTCAATTTTATCCGCAATTCACCCTACAAAGCTGGATAGACAAAGAGTAAACAGAAATGTAATCCACTAAACGGATATTCTTATATTGATCTTTCACAAAAAAAGTAAAAAAAAAAAAAAAAAACAAGCTGTTGTAAATGTAGAAAATAATGATAAAAAATGTTTCATACGGTCAATTTTATCCGCGATTCACCCTACAAAGCTGGATAGACAAAGAGTAAACAAATATAAACACTATGAACATGACTTTAATGATGTACTGTACTTAGTGATTTAGAGTTTCCAATGCAACTAAATAAAATTGAACTACCTGAATAAATAACAAATATTTCAATAAATGCATAGGCGTACGAATAAAAACGAAAAGAACAAATATTTCTATAAATGCATAAGCGTATGAAGAAAAAAGAAAAGAGGAAGAAAATAATAAATACTTTGTAAATTGAAAATTAAAAAAAGTAAAACTGATAAACAAATTAAACTTATTATGTATTAAAAAAGAAAATAATGACCATTATTGTTGGATAAAAAATCTTTCTCGGCTCACTGGATCACAATTTTCAAAAAATCATAGAAAAATATCTTTGTGATACATTTCTATAATATTTTCATTCTGAAGATAGATTAATTAAACAATAAAATTATTGCGAAAATCACAACGCTGAGTAGAACTACCAAATAAAAAAAAACATTTAAATTAAAATTTTACAATCATTCTTTAAAATTACCATTTGTTATACATTCTTATTTTGAATGTTTAAAAAATAGAAACTTGTGATTCAAATCGTGATAGTCCTACACAAAAAAATTATCAATAACATGAATCAAGTAGTTCCTCTTATAATATAAAATGTGAAAATTGTGGTCTCAAATCTACAGTTTACAATAAAGGAAAAAAATGCACCTATCGTTTTCTAAAAAGTTTAATCGAAGAATCAAAAAGTATGTTAAAAATATATGAAAATATAGTACCAATGATTCCACTAACTAACGAAGAAATAAATAAATATTTGTCAGTTACGAATTGTTATATTTGTGAAAAATCTTTATATGCTAATAAAGAAGGTGAAATAGTAACAGATTCAGTAATGGACCACGACCATTTAACTGGGAAATATCTTGGAGCAGCTCATAAATATTGCGATTTAAATGATCAAAATCCAAATTTCGTCCGTGTATATACACGAAATTTATCTTGGTATGGAACACATATATTTATGAAAGATTTTTGGAAAATATGAAAATGAAATTAGAATTGATTTAACTCCAAGTTACAAAGAAACGTATGTTTCATTCATAAAATATGTAAACGAAGGTGAAAATTAAAATTTATTTATACATTTAAATGTATGGATACTAAATTAGATTCATTATCTTAATATTTAACTAAATAAATTTGTAGTTTTGAATGATAAATTTTAACTCGAATAAAGAATTTGAAAAACATATGTATAATTGTAAAAGAGTATTTTTAATTAGTGATTATTAGAATACAAAAAGCGATAAAAATTTTTCTGAAGAGAAAATTAATTTAGTAGCTTAAAAGAGCTGAAGAAAAAGGTAATGAAACTGAATTAACGTTTAATAAGATGTCTACAAAAATTACAAAAAATATATAAACAAATAGTCCCGATGAAGATTATAAATTTGCACAAAAAGTTACGACTACGTTTAATATAAAAAATCTAGGCGAATACTGAATTGTACAATATATCTTATGTATTATTAATAGCTGACGTATTTGAAAATCTTAGAAACGTATCCATTAAAACCCATAAATTAGATCCTGCTTGGTATTCCACCGCTCCAGGATTAGCGTGGGACGCGATGTTAAAATATAAATATATAAAACTGAAGTTATTAACTGGTTATAAACATACTATTGATTAAAAATGTACTACGAGGCCGAATATCCTAATTTTGTAAACGATATGCTAAAGCAAATAATTAATATATGAAAAATTGAATCAAGAATTTGAGAATCAAAACATAAGTCACAAAGAGCTGGTGTTACAAAAAAAAAAAAAAAAGAGAGAGAGAGAGAAATAATAGGCATCTAGCAAAATGTACCGTAGAGATATTTTTAATACATTACTAAGTGAATTTAGAAGTCTTTAACATGAAAAAGAAAATATAAAATTTCCATGTAAAAACCTCCTTAAAATAAATATTTGAAAGTGCTGGACTTATGTTGTTTCTCTAATTCCCAAAAGAAAATCAAAATACAGTGGTTTTAAATTGCTATTTTTGTTTTATGGCAGTCACAATATTTCCAATTTTATGTTTGACTGTGTAAACAAAGAAATAATTTAATTGTACCTGCCAAAAAAAACTGATTTATATGAATAAGAATACACATAGTCCCTGTATAACATGATATTATTGCAGAAAGCCTTGTCGACGTAGGTTTTTGCACCTTATTTTGCCTGTGTGGCCTACTACAGTACACAAGTTTAACACTGAGAGATATAAAAAATAACACTCTAATGTGAATAAGTGTGGACACATCCCTCTTCACAATGCACTAATGGTGCTGATGATGTGAACGTCAGTTGATGTATTAATCATCAGATTGATGTTGTGTTTCGTCTGTTGCACGTATTGGCCACAAGAATACATCATTAGAGGAACTTCGGATATTGTGAATCCTTCGGTTAAAGTGGATTCACGCTGTCAAACTCGGTGTATGTGCTACAACCTAAGAAGTATCACAAGAACTACTCTGCCACAGAAGGTCAATTGCCTAGATTATCGGTAGACTGCGCGCAAATCGATCTCCGTAGGTTACGTTACGGTGACGAGAAATCAAGGAATAAAAGTTTTTGCAGGTATGTATGTTTGTGTCAAGTGTTGAAAAACTAAATGTAAATTTGTTAATAATTATCTTTTAAAATACTGGTAATGGAGTGTGAGTTTATGGTAGGTGATTGGAATGATCAGCAAGTGGATAGTTTCGATCACAATTCCATTCGAAGGACAATGGCGTAGGTCGGCTAAAGTGGACCCACCAGGTGCGGGTAAAGTGGTACTGGTAGAGGAGCCACATGTGTGGTTACGTCATCTACTTTCAAAAATGGTCTTCAAGAAAGTCGTAAACGAGCTGCCAAAAATTTCCTTCATTTCAGCCGATTGGAAAGAAGAAGGATAACCAAAATCACCGGACATCTGAGAAGACCATGGACACAAAGCAATCAACTGTGCGTAGTAGATGTGATGACGCTGATGCTGTTTGTATCTATTGCTCTGGAAAGTTCTCTGATGACAGAGCTAGGGAAAAGTGTGTTCACTGTTTGGAGTGTTTGGACTGGAGTCATGAAGAATGTGCTGACAATGAAACTGTGCACTTCGTATGTGACATTTGCAAAAATTAATCCACCACACTAGCACATATGTCTACAGACATACACTTATTTGCTTGATGCATCCTTATTACAGTTGTGTAGAATGTTCCTGGTATGTTAATGACAAATCTAGAATATTTAAGTAATGTACATTATGATTCTGCTATACTTCATTTTTAATCCTATTTTATCTCTGAAATGTGTACCCACTGTAGAGTTGTACAAATAAAAATGTAATCTGAGTTTAAAATTATTTATAAATTAGGGTGGATAAAGTGGACCTTAGCAGACTTTGATATACATATATTTATATCACAACGTAAAACCAACATGTTGTAATTAGTAGGCTTTGTACTCTAGTTACACTTACATATCAAGCTGTCATATTCAATATACAGATGTAATTATCTTATACAGATCCTGAAATGGAACATAAATACGAAAGGGTGGTCCATAATACCCGAAGTTCCTCTATAGAGGACTGGTCAACTTCTGTGTGCGGCAAGTAGTTTTTAAACTACGGAGGTTATCAATTTTGTTCTTGTTGATAGGGACGCAAACTGCAGGATATGCCATGTTGTTTGGAAGAACAAGGTCAATCAGTATGCAATTTAGAACCCAAAAATGGTGTGCTACAAGTAAATCAATGAAGGGTCGTGCCATAACAAGTCCAGCACTGTCACTTGCATAACTGAAGTGCATGAACAGAATTGACTTGAAGCTTGTTTTCTGGTCTCTAGGCACAGATTTTCCGTAGGACTCTTGTGACAGCACATTCCTCTTAAAATACTTAGGCCACCTTTGCTTGAAGTCGAGAATGGAGATCGAATCTGGTATTACAACATTGAAAGATCTCTTCCATGTTGAAGTTACAATCATTTCAACATACTCCTTGATGATGTACACTCTGTCGTATACTTCCTGATATTTTTAGTGCTGCGAAATCTCTATCTTAGGGAAGGAAAGAGTGTCCTCTTATTGGTAAGTAGTGGTCGATGTTTCTAAAGAGGTTAAGTGAAGTCAACGCATACAGCATTCTAACTAATGTACGGTTCTTATTTTAGGCGCTGCACCCATAAGAAAATATGTACAAATCTTTGACTCCCTTGAATGAAGTATACAAGAACTCCAATACAAATGTACATACTTCATTAGTCCCTTTTTGTTCCAATTCCCTTACAGTACACAAAGAAAATTTCATTGCCATCTTTGAGATTATGAACGCAGAAAACACTGACTGTAAACTGTCTAAGACAAAACCTGCTGGACTGGAATGCGAGGTAAATTAAGATTCTGAATGAAATCTACGGCCAGTTTTATCAGCTTTGTCCTTATCGCTGATTTCCTTCACCTTTGCTGAACATTTCTTTGCCCGATGCAAATGCACATATTTTTCTGCCTCTGCTACTTTTATTGCTGTTTAGTTTAAAAAGGGGCTTTTGAGTTTTACATCTAACTCCTCACAAGTAGCACATGTATCTACCTGGGATTGTCCAAAGGATAAACAAAAAATGCTCTATGAAAACTTTCAGACAGAAGCAATAGTTTGCAGCTGACATTTCTCTTGAAAAAGTGAGTACAAGCTATCACTTAAGTAGTGGTATTCTTTGCTACTGCAGTGTGATATCTTCACTGGAAAAGATGATATATGCTGCTTTATAGCATCTATTACCAACCCTGACTTGGCATTACCTGGTATTGACTTCCCACGCTTGTCATGTGGACTTTTACCTTCAGAAAACAACATACAAAGTCTACGAACACGCTCCTCCGAGATAGCATTCATGTTACAAAAAGCTGTTTTACATGCTTTATGCTTTCCTGAACATCTTGATATCTCGTATACATATGTACATCCTCGTGATGGTTTTGAAGAAACGTCCTTTAAATTCGACGTCTACGTCGCATCACCTTTTTCATGGAAATAAGGCTCTGTAGGTAACAATCCTGTTAATTTTTGGTATACAGACTTGTAAATTTGTTGAAGACTTCTATCCGTTGTGGTGGAGATATAACAGAGAAACGTCAACGTCTGCATCTGCAACAGAGAGTATAATAACATCAACAGTGTTCTAAATTACCTTTGCTTTAGCAACCTGTCAGGTGCAACTTATTGTGTATTACAATAATTTTAAGTGTATATCTGTGTACATACACTGTCTTATAAACGGCAATGAAAATTAAGCCAATGCCTACATAGATATTTGACGAGAAAACTTATTGTATACATTAAAAAGAGTAAAAAACGGATGAAACTATACATAAACTATATATGTATTTACATGCACATATGTTTATACAAAAATATATACACCTATGCATATACAGATGTACCTAAACATATGTATATATGTATGTATGTTATTATATCATACGTCTGAACTGAACAGAATTTCATATAACCTGTTGCAGCATAGGTAGAGATGTTTGAGTCAGTAAAATACATTCTTAGAACAGGTGGTTAAACACGTAGGTTTATGGATTCTAATTTCTTAACTTACTTACAGTCTCCGCGTTGTTTTTTTTTTTTTGCATGTATTTCTTTTCCCACTCCAACTTGTATGTGCCTCACACTTTACACGTGCTCGTTTTATCTTTTCAGACTTATATTGAAATGTATTTCGACGTCCTTTCTTACATTTTTTATGGTCAGCAACACAGTCATCGTCACTGGAAGGTTCCATTATTTACGTACAACAAACGCAGACCTCTTGTAATGTTTGTCAACGATGCTGTAGCTACATAAACACAGCACCATAGAGAAATGCAGCAGAGATATCTGGGGAGGGTAGCTTTAATTTTTTCTTTCTATTGATTTACATACATCGAGCACCTTGTGTGCTTCGTGATGTTTGGACAGGGTATTAGAAAAACCACATAAGTCCAGGACTTATGTTGTCCTCATATACATGGCAACTACTGAGGGCTATATCTATGCAGTCATTGCGTGGACTTATGTGGTTATTTGCCTGAACGTAGAACTACCCTCCCTTATAACGTTGTGATGTGTAACTCATTTATATTATTTCTCAAATGCTCGATATAATTATTTTAACTACTGTAGATATAACTCTCAGGTTTTCACAACTTCCAAATCTGTGATATGTAAATACACCCGCATCACAGAAGGATGTGTTTTTCGCCCAGGTATATTTCTATACTCTATGCTGGCTGGAAAATATACATCTGGTATTCTTTAAATCTAACCTTGCACCAATTTCTTTAGTGTAACAAATTAAGATATGCTAAAGTTTCATAATACCAATACATTGAGCAAAATTCTAACGTATATGATTGGCTTTAAGGTTGGTAGTACTGCTGACTTCAAGGCATGGTTATCTTAAATAACTTTTCTTTTCAGCCAACGCAAACAAGGTAACGGTGTGGTAATTGACAGCAACTTTCTTGTGAGGTGTGTGAATATAGGTTATTTATATATATATATATATATATATATATATATATACACACACACACATACATACATACATATAGTGATGCGCCATATGATCGCTATTCCAATTAATAATAGCAATAACCATTAGTTGTAATCAATTATTATAAATTACAGATGTAATAATAATATTGTCATACGACCATTTGTTCTTATCGTCATCATGTCAGGACGCCTATGAAATACATTTTATGAAGCAGTTATCTTTGTAGAGAATTTGTTTTTGGATACAAAGAAATGTATATATTTGTCAATGTGGAAACAGCAGGTGCATACGCGTCTGGGCCTTCTCGCCCCCCACTACCCCTCATGTTACCCCCCCCCCCCTTCTCCTTACTGCCGAACGAGAGAAGAGGAAATCCAGCCTATAATATTTAAGATACAAATGGTTGATAGTTATAATTATTAGAGTGTAAAGAATTTTAGGAATTAAGGAAAACATATCGGGTAAGTGTCGAAGTGTAACGAATTTAAGTTGAATAATTGTTGTAATAAATACGGCAAAGTCAGGAAATTACTGTCCTCGAGGGGCGCGGCCATCTTTAGAAAGCTGTCTCCTGATTAGCCCAACTGAACCAAAACCTGCAGGACAAGCGGCGGGGTGTTGGCACCAAACAAGAGCAAGGCTATGTTGTCAACGGATTTTAGGCAGAATGTGTTGAGAAGTAGAGAACGGCAGGTCGCGATGTTGGCGCAGGGTGACTTTGTCTATGCGACGTGACGCCTAGGGTTGCGATATTCAGACCACTTGCACTGCAACAAGCGTCATAAGTCAGGGCGGCAGATCGCTAACGACGTCATCGCAAACTTTAAAGTAACTTAACTACATATTGCTGAGACCAGCAAAACCAACGTTTCTTGTATAATGATGGTCGTGCCTGGACAAGACTTGCTACTTAGTTGAAACTGAAATTACCAACTTTTTATTTCTCCAGGCAATAACAACAGAACTGTAGAACTTCGTAGCAATGGCGCCCAACACGGGGCTTAACGAACTGCACGCCTGAGATAGACTCTTGTTCGAGCAGCGGATTACAAAGAATAACGACGGAAATTCCAAGGACTAGAACGAGAACACGCGCGAAGAACTTTAATGACAACTCTCAAGTGCGCAACAGAACAAGAAGCTCGAACAATAGGTGCCACGAGCGAGAGTCGATCGCGGGACGAACGAGCCACACATCTGCAGTAAGGTCGACCTTGAAGCGCGCATCAAAAGCCGCGTCCCCTCAACGAACCAAGCGCTGAACTAGTGTGCAAGGTTCCCGCAGAACGGTGTTACTATGGGACACTAAGCGGTGACCATATAATTATATTGGTGGAAAGTCTGCAACTAAGATCAGTGCAAGTCACAATATGAGTTTCACATACATCCGGTTAGTACATTATGAAGTACCGAAGTCTGAAAAGGCCGTTTTTAGCCATGTTCGAGGGCTTAGAAACAGTGTTTTTAATGAGCGTGGCGTCGTAAAAATGGGGTTCCGACCTTGTCAGAAGATGGTTTTCTTTTCGTACGTTGGCAAAACGGGCATACATGGAATATTTTCGTAGAAAAAACCTGTTTACGTACACACTGCAACGTATTTGAAGCGTGGGGTATGTGGCCGCCTGAAGGCCTCGTTCTTTAATTTTACACACTGTAAAAACATCTTTGTACTTTTACAAAGAAAATCCTTCGAAACCAAGTTGCCAAAGAAATTCCTTGTTAAACTACAAGGGTTATCCTTGTAATAAAATACAAAGTATATGTTTGTAAAATTGCAAGGAATAACCTTGTATTTGTACATACAATAAGGAAAAAAAATGTAAATGCTCGTTATACTTTATATTGTAATGTATCCGTCTATTTTCTTCCAGGAACCACATAGATAATAACGCCGGTACACGTACGTTATCAATGCTGTGGATAACATGTACACGACGTGTGTGTATGAATTCCAAAATACATGTATAGGTAAAATTATACTATACTAGTACAAGTCTGCTGGCACCAGCAACAAATTAATAAAGGTTAATGTTTGAGAGTATTGGGCGTCGGAACACATCGTAAAAAAATGAAAATCAATACCAAAATAATTTGCTATGGCTTTTAATACATAATTAGCCAATGTTTGTTTAAAAAAAATAAGAGTTGAAACATAAGCAATAAATATTAGGATAAAAAAAAAAACCAGCCAAGTTAACGTATAATCAAATTCATTTAAACTTAGTGTTCATTATTAATATTTTCGGCAAAAGTTCAGCGGTGAGTATGGGTCGACTGGTGGGTGCAAGATATGTAGTCCAGCAGACTTAATGGAATATTATAATATGCAGTGGGATGACGGCAGCTTGACTAGCGGTGATATATGATGACTCCATGATGATTAATACAGGCTTTCTACATACCATTAAACGACTTCTTACTGCCTTCGTTATAGAACAAAAATATTTCCCTCGTGGAAATAAAGCTCCAGGACGCTTATCTGTGGCGTATAGAAGTTACTTGCAGACGTCACGGAGAAATAAACTTCAAATATTGAAGAGGTCCATGTACTACACGTCCATTCAAGCTACAGCTTTTCTTAGAACATTTTGAAAAAACAAACAAAAAAATAAATAAATACACGCACTGTTTCCTGTCTAAGAGAAGATATTAGTGGAGTAAAACACTTGGCTGGTTAACAAATTTTGGTGCATGAAGTGCATTATCAGAACAAAATGATAATTTAAGTCGAACATACTAAATTCCAGTTAAAATAAAATATGTTACAGTAAAACCATATTAGGCCGGGGTGTCTGGCAAATAAAATAATTAATATAAAATATGTTGCATGAAAGAGGCAGAGAGATGTCACAATATATAACACTCAACTTATTTATCTAATAACTTTTGAATAAATGATATTTACATGAAATAATTTTGAAAATATATAAAATACACTAGGAGGTGTTAAGCTTCGAACCACGCACCCCATGCTCATCCACCACGTAATATTACCCCTAGACCGCTGTGACTTCTGTACTTTGCAGTCTTCATTTCTTTGTATACAGCCAATTTACTGTACAGAAATATATTTTATCTTCTAAAGCACGCAATTAACATAAACTTTCACTTTATTCCAGAAAAATGCTATCCAGAGGTTGCGATCTTTGCATAAGTAATTTCCGGCGAACCTATGATTTTCGAAGACTATATATTTTTCCAAGTTTTTTGCAAACAAAATCCTTTTACCACAATAAACTAATAATTTTACACGGAAATTTTCTCAACAATTACAAAAGTTTGTACAACTACAAAGAAGTGCATTGTCAAATCATACAAAAATTTTTGCAGTGTAGAAACTGTCGGTATATAGGTACAAAGAATTCCTTTGAGTATTACAAATTTTTCCTATGTAACTTTATAAAGAAATTATTTCACGGAGAAAATATTTGCACTTTTACTACGATTTGTAAAAGTACAATGAAAATCCTTGTAAATTTAACAACATTTTTTTAGAGTGCAGTGATTTGAAAAATATTTTTTAAAACGTTAATTAATACAAGTAACACAATTGCAGTCTTGTAGTTTTAACACCTATATATCATTGATTGTACCTGAATTTTTCTGTTGCAATACAGCAAACGGATTTTTAATTTTTGCCCCTGAAATATCACATATTTTGTTGTCAAAATAAGCCAAAATGAAGCAAAGTTAATTTTTGCTAGCAAACTGTACATGATTTTAAAAACGCTCCGGCAAAATTTTGTATACTATGACTGTACACAGTCTCAAAGTTTTTCAAAGCATTTGATTAAAGAAATATTCGAGTAATTTGTTATTGTTTGGAATAAATGAAAGATCGTGGCCTTAAATATATGGCGTCACGAGAAAGACTTGCAACATATAACGCGGAAGAAATCGAACTGCTGGACGAGCGACATCACAGAGAACGGGATCGCAGAAAGGAGGCATCACGACACCAGCTACCAGAGTCGACGGCAGACTCTGCAGCGACAGAAACCTGCTGAACAAGCGACATCACAGAGAACGGGGTCTAAGAAAAGTGGCATCACGACACCAGCTACCAGAGTCGACGACGGAGACAGCAGCGACAGAGACCTGCTGGACGAGCGACATCACAGAGAACCGGATCGCAGAAAGGAGGCATCACGACACCAGATACCAGAGTCGACGGCAGAGACTGCAGCGACAGAGACCTGCTGGACGAGCGACATCACAGAGAACGGGGTCGCAGAAAA
>PNEQ01119395.1:0-24134 GCA_003012365.1 Medauroidea extradentata
AAAGTGCAGGTTGTGAAGAGAGAAGTTTAATACTGTATCATACTCAGAACATTTTCACTGACTTTCTACTCTCTTAGGGTCATTTTCCCTGACTCACAGGGTTTCAAAACATGTTTCCCTGACTTTCCCTGACCACATTAATTTTCCCTGACTTTCACTGACTTTCCCTGACTTTCCAGGTCTGTGGGAACCCTGCTTAGGCACCGCGTGTTCCTTCTTCCATTGTTGGTTAAGGCTAATAAACCATACAGCTATCAAAGCCTTTCTTTTGTTCATGTGCTAAACCTTTCCTAACCACTGTTGGCAAACCAGACTACCTTTTACTCCACCAAAGACTCCTGCAACCTTGCATCCTTTAGGATCGCCCCGGGAGTTTGGTTTTCTGTCCGTCTTAAGTAATTCCTACGTCTGGGAAGAGGCGTAAACTGCGCACCTCTCCTGATTTTTCCTTAACACTCTCTGGAGGCAGCACAATTGCACTGTGCTCTTCCCGGGAAGTGACGGTTTTGAATTGACTGGGAGAGTTGAAAAGGCCTAAGGACGTGCTCAGGCGCACTTCCAGAACTCCTCTAAAAGACCGCCTGCCCAGCGCCAACAACAGTTCCACTGTATCTCTGCTTATCACAACAATACCGGCAATCCAAAGGGACATTGCGTACCATCTTTCTATCAACAGTACTGTTTCTTTACTTGTCCAAGCCTCAGTCAGGTAATGCCTCAGAGATCAGGTAGGAAGTTGAGGGCCAGGCAAGAGTTTGCCAAACTCATTTAGAGGACACTGGAGGTTAGGGATTCTGAGACAGGGGTGTACTGGATCAAAAGGAAAGTTTCCGACGCTGCACGTCGTGACGCCCCACTCAACGGCCACGCCATGGTTCGGCTGGCATTGCAATCGCCAGATGGATCCGCTTTCCTCCTCACCTCTTTCCACCATCCCAGCTCCCGTCTCAACCCCAACTGCCCGTAGTATCAACCCTCTGACATAACTCCCAACCACGGCACCTGCGTGCTATCCAGTCCGGGGGATCAATACCCTCATTGTTGCTCGTTCCTCCTATCCACCTTTGGCTACACCAGCTGTGGGGACTCAGCCTCCAGTGCAGCACTAGTTTCCCACACTGCACGTCACTGCGAGGTGGGGAGAGATCGTCGAGGGAGACAGCGGACCACGCCACGCCCCAAACCCCACCTGCTTAAGAAGAAAATTACTTTCTATCATAAAGAAAACAAATTTCCACAAATTTCAAAATATTACCAAAGGATGAATGGAATACACAAAATTTAAGTCAGCTTTGTTTAATTAAATACTGACAGTTATTTCCTAAGATATATAATACTATAGTAAAAATATAAAAATGTCTGCCATTTTGAAAATATAAACACAAAATGAAAGAAATACACAAAAGTCAAGTTAGCTTTGAATGTAGTATTTGTGTAGATCTATTAAGTTAGATGAAATTCTTGAAAATACTTTCTAAGAAATGTCATACCAAGTTAAAAATTATAAATGGCCACCATTATTAATACAAGAACTTACGATAAACGAAATACACAAAAGTCAAGTTAGCTACCAAGTTTGATGAAATTCTGAATAATATTCCCCAAGATATGTAATACTATGCTAAAAATATAGAAATGGCCACCAATTTGAAAATATTATCACAAGATGAACAAAATTCACAAAAGTAAAGTAAGCTTTGTATATAGTATATGTGTACCAAGTTTGGTGAAATTCTTAACGATATTTTCCAAGATAAGTGATACTATGCTAAAAATATTAAGATGGCCGCCATTTTGAAAACATTAACACAAAACGAAAGAAATACACAAGCTTTGACTGGAGTATTTATGTAACAAGTTTGATAAAATTCTGAAAAATACTTTGTAAGATATGGTATACTAAGTTAAAAATATGAAAATATCTGCCATTTTGAAAATATGAACTCAGAATGAACTAAACACACAGAAATAAAGTTAACTTTATATGTAGTATATGTGTACCAAGTTTGATTCAATTCTGAAAATTATTTCCTAAGACACATAATGGCTGCCATTTTGAAAATACATATACACACAGGATGACAAAAATACACAAAGTCAAGTCAGCTTTGTATCTGTGTACCAATTTTGTTGATTATAAAAAAAGGTTCCATAGTTGTTAGTTCCTTGACCTAAAATGTTAAAATGGCCACCATTACGAAAATATGAAAAGTGTGTAATGAAAGTCAAGTCAGGTTTCTAAGTACTAAGGCACTTGTACCGAATATGGCCCACCAGTCGCCACAGTGTGGTAATGCCAAGATCGATGTGGGATCGATACACACTAGTCTCCAGTATGAACATACACCATCCATAAATATCTGTATTACGTCAGCCATGTGTTATATTAGTAATATAATTAATGACTTAGGCACACATGATTTTTTAACTTTAAGCAGGCCATATTTGGTACAGGTACCTTATACATCTACAAAGTATGATAGAATTTGGTTTGACACCACGTCGCGCATCCGTTTCTTGGTTACATCTCGCTGGGGCTTGCAGTGCTGTCACGGTCATCATCTACCGTCTCTCTTTGTCACAGTCCCTCTCTGTCGCTCCAGGGACAAACCAGTTTTTGAGGGTGGGAGGGAATGGCACCAGACCTTGCCTGCCTCCTCGGAGTTGCCGTCAATACACCCTTGTCACAGACGACTCCCTCGGTCTGCGCTCCAGGGCCAACGCCAGTTAGGACACAGCAGCTCGTAGCTGTAATCCGCGAGGAAAATTGATTTCTCATACAACATTACCGTACGTTTATTTTTAAATATCGAAAATAATATATCTTTCCAAATATTTTATTTTACAATTTAAAAATTAAACCCACTAAAACGTATAGAATACGACGGGGGAAAATATCACTACAGCTTGTACATGTAGCACATACATTTATAATCTAAAGGTTTGAAACCTTATGATTTTATGTATGGTTGCATGTAGGTAATAATACTACAGTCGGTGTTAAGAAAACTCAGCCAGCGAATGTAATGATATTTTTCGCAAAGCAAATAGCGCTGTTATCAACATAGTGTAGACATGTAGTACCAAACCGTATTGTTCTGGCTATGTCCTAACAATTTTAACGTATTTACCACAGTTATATCTCCGCATCAAATATAACGAGGCCTTTCATTTTCATTTTATTCTATAATGTTCATAGCTTTCAACACACGCTGCATTCAGTAATTTGCTCTAAACAGCCTAATCACAGGATATATAAGGAAATTTCCCTTATAAATTCCAGGGCTTAGTATTCCTAGAGTAAAGAAAATGACAGTTGATATTGCTGTCACTTATCAAACAACGAAGACGTACTATGTGTTAACTCTGTGAAAATTCCTCAAACAACAGTGTTCGAGTTTTACTTTGTAATACTGTTTTGTCTTCTTCCTAGATAGAATATTTGGGGGTGGGGGGGACATTGTATCTTTACACATGTACCAAACACTGCTCAATTTTTCGTATTTAAAAGAATCCCGCAAATAAAAATATTTTAGATTTTATTGTTTAAGTGTGAATACGTGTTAGATTTACTGTGTTATTGGTTTCAGTTCGTACGTACAGTAAGAACTAGATTCTGTTAATATAAATTAAATAATTCACAGTGAAAATAAAAGCACTGAGACACCTCAGAATACGACAACACAGGAAAAAAAGTTTGTGTGTAGTAAAAATTATGAATAATTTCATTCTCGCATCCTTAATAACCAACAGTTGAGATAACCTTAGTTCATTATATTATTGTTTTACATATTATACACAACAGCAAAATCAAAGTATTTTACGATAATTATGCAATTTAATAAACCAGTGTGTAACATAGTAACAATTAAAACTGAGATACAGCAATATTACATTATGCTAATTTTATATTGTTATTCACGATAAAATAAGCACTTTCGAAGCTTTAAGGAAGATATTTTCCTACATAAACATAAAAGTGTAATAAATATACAGTACAGACTCCACTATTATTCAAAGTCCATAGTTTGAGGGGGAGAAGAGAAATTTGGTTATTATTATTAACATGACAATTTTCGAAAGTCCTCACTGTACTTTAAGGCATCCGCCTATCGGCAGGCAGACTGAACTGCGTTGCGGCACGTCATAATGTAACTCGAAGTGGTTTATCCAAAACATTTTCTCTCCGTGGAAATATTTATTTCTCGGGAAATTGACTAGAAGCATTATACAGAACTAACGAACGTGTTATAAACGTTAAGTTTTCTGTAGCCTGTGGCTATCTTTTATTAATCGAAAATATTTTGTTTGCAGAACCCTGAAGCCTATAAACAAAATAATGCAATGACGAGCAGTGATTTTTACAAGAGCTTTTACAAAAAAATACATAACACGTGTGTTATGAAAGGAAAATTAACTCCCGTATGTAATCCGTGCTCGGAGACAAAAATAGAAAACAGATTATTATAACTCTAGAAACTAATATATTTTTTTATTAATATCTTTTGCTAAATGTCGACATATTATATATTCACTATAAACATTGTGAGAGAATATAACAGTGTTGAGATGTTTATTATCAATATAGGTACCTGAAATATAGCAAAAAAAAGTTCTTATTTTTATTATTTCCAACAAATACTCATGTGATTTGTTTAAAGATATACGTGCAGTTCTATTTTTGACAGATCAGTTTTTCTTTTATTTAGTGCCAAATTCATTTGACTTGCTTGCTTGAAAAAAGAAAACAGAGTAAGTGCAGAATTTTCTTGTCCTGTTGCTAGAAAAAGCTAGAAAATAACATGCTTCATTCTTGTCAATATCAATAAGAACAAATTGCAATTTAACTTTGACAGAACGTCTGTTGTGAAAATTATATTTATCAGTCTGTCACACTTCACAAATTACTATAGTACTTTTACAAACATATAAGTTATTTTAGAATTTTTCCACTAAAAACAAATTTTCTAATAACAAAAAACTTTGTTTTACAATCAATTGTTTGGATAAGTCTTTAGATATAATGCTGTATTTGTATATTTATGGGTAAATGTCCTGTTAGTATTACAGAATTATTCATGATGTTCCTTACTTTTAATTTAAACAGTTTAAAAAATAAATAAATGTATAAGATAATTTCACTATGAAGTGAGAAATGGTATGCTAAATGGTATAGATGTCACACTTATTTGAACAGCTACTAATGTGAGATGCTAAGTTAATAGAATAAATTTCAAAAATTAGTTTCAGAATTTTTTATTTTGAATGTGCTTTATGATGAAAACAAAACTATGGACTAAACGCAAAAAAAAAAAAATCAAACCGTTCTGTTGACACTAAAGATTATTCAAGCATTCACTAATATCGGAATTCTATAAATAATTTTATACATGCATTAGAACTACCTAAAAAATCATCTAAAAACAACTTGAAATTCTGGCCTAAATTTCATAAAAGGTTAGTTATGTCTTATAACGAAAAGAAACTTTGCTGACAGACTGGTTTGTTATGTTACAAATTTTCTTGGAGCAAATTACAGTATTAACAAATTAATATTACACCATAGACAATGACATACAATAGTGAAAAACTTCGTTTTAGTCTACAAAAAAAACTTTTTTGTGGAATGCTAAAAAGTTTGTAGTTGTTTTGGTGTGAATATTTTGTTTATTATTTCAATACATATATCGGCAAAACCTTTTTAGAAAAACCTTTTCCACTGAGGCATTGAAAATTTCACAAAATTTCCGTGGCACTGCAGTATTTTACTTTTCTGAACATAGCACAAATTCACTTGGTAATGGACCAAAATATTTTAAAATTCTGGTAACAGTCCAATTGTACTGTTTATATTGTAATGCAAAGTGATCAGAATTTCCAATATAATCTAAAATGTCACATTTTCTTCCCCGAATTAGAAATTAAGTTAAAAATAAATTAATTCAATATAGCGAGTAATACCAAGCCTTGATCTTAAAGCATTATCAACTCTCTGACATTTAAATATTTGGGTGGAAATCACCTTATGCCATTTGTGGCCCATTTATTTGATACGAAAATAGGTCAGTGTCTTGGTAAATGTTTCTTCAGTTTTGCCTGTTTTCTGGGCTGTAAATATACTATCACTATAACATGGATGTGGATACCTATCACATACCTACTTCAGCTCTGTAGGTATATGTGCTGATTGTTTTAACACGCTCGGTTTACAACATGATTTTTCAATAGTTTTACACTTGTATGTTTTATCACTTTTCCTTAACGTCTTACAGGCATTAAGTGAAGAGCGTAAAAAAAACAATACATGGACGAATAAACGTACACATTAATGAAAGATAAATACAACATATAATATTTATCATCAAAATTTTTGTATCACTTGAATTACACAGTGGGTCCAATGTGCCATTTTGAAAACCTTGCTTTGCGCTCTAATCTTACTCTAAACTATGCCCGTTAAAAATCTATTAATGTAATTTTATAGCTCATAGTGTTATAATAAAGTTTTAATTCCTATTATAGAACGCACCATAAACAAGGGCACCAAACACATTGGTAACACATATGTGTTAGATATCTTGTAACGTTTTTAATGATCCTGGCTCGCAAATATAACTGAACTAATAGTCAATTTGTAATTAATATGTATAATTTAAATAACGGTAATTACCACTCACTCAATTGCTGATTTATTTTGTAAGTTCATCTCCCTGAGGCTACGACTCAGTAAATCATTGATATATTTAAAAACAATTGTTGTAGAGTACATCAAACTTTACAGCTGGATGCAAAATTTGTAATGCCTAACTATTCTTCTGTGTTCAAGATGTGTAACGTCAACTTTAGCAAAAACAACAAATATTTAGTATTCATTCACCTCTTTTGAATGTAGGTCTACATGAGGTAATGCCGTATAAGACGAGTTTGTCTAGTGCTTCCTGAAGCCATATAAATAGATGTTTGTTGTTTATTCCATGCTATGTAATTTATATATTACATAGTACGGTACGGTCAGATTTGCCACACATATGGTTAACATTTTCTAAAACATTTTATTGTCATTAGTAGAACCAGTCATATTGAGTTTAAAAGAATTTCGAAACAATTAGTGTCAATGCCTTATGTGCACCTATGCAGCTCTGCCTTGTGGTCAGCGATGGGATGTTTCAAATTTTTAGTTGTGGTTCTACCCGTAAATCACAGACGTGTGGGGTCGCAGTAACCAAGGTTCTGATTGGCAAAGTAAAATGAGCTATGCTTTTTCATGAAGCAAAGATGCTGATGTGCACGTAAGGCATTGAAACAAATTGTTGCAAAATTCTTTTTACCAATAACCATTCCCTGTAAAATTTTTATTGCTCTAGTAATTTTTATATTTGTACGAGACATGATTTTTATAGACATACATTGTGAACATTTTTACAGTATTGAGGGTTTCTAGCCTTCATAGTTTTTGTATAGTGACATGTCTAACCCAAAATTAGAACAAAACGGTTTTATACAAGAAACCAAAACTAAATGACTTACAGAAATTAAATAATTTCCAGTGAACAATAGCGTCACGTGCTACGTCTAAACACGAATAACAACACATATTGAATTCTTTTTTTCTTTTTCATTGCTGACTTTAAAATAAAAGCTAGTCATTTTTCTGATATTTGTTAAAAATACAAAACATTTCAATGCAGTGTTTTTATTCATGTCTTCACGTAGCCCGTAGCACTTTTCTACAGTGTTAATTATTTAATTTCTGTACATCAGTTGGTTTAAGTTCCTTGTGTAAAACAGTTAAATGCAAATTTGCACTTTGATATGCCATTATATAAAAACTATAACGCTAGAAAATTTCTATTATTGTATAAAACAGTGACAGTGTATGTCTAAAAATCTAACTATATTGCACACAAATATAAAAAATTGTTAACACAATTAAAATTTTGTGTGGTCTCTCCCTTAATCACGTATATAAAACACAATACATTAATAAAATTATAGTATTTTTAAACCTTAGTTATTTTTACTAAAAAATTATTCTCGCAAAATTAAAAGCAAAAGAGACACTCACATACGATATACATACATTCATAAGCATAGATGTGATGTAAAGAAATTATTAAAATTGTTAAAATCGGGAAATGCCATAGCATACATTTTTTAAAATTATACATATGTGTGGATCATGTTATGTTTTCTTAGGTACGTTATGACTACGAATGTTCTGCTATAAATATAACTTAGGCAATTACTGTCGAGTGAAATTGTTTCAGTTTAATGGAAGTTGGTTTAAAGTAGTTTTTTGATATCAAGTCAAGGAAATGAAATCACAAAGATAGTTAAGTTACTGCAATTTAAAATAAAATTACTGGTACACTATCTTATCTTTCCGGGGAAATGAAAACAAGTAAATTTTGCCAACAACATTTACACGTCTGTTCTTACAGCTAGTGAACCGTGAACCATTGCCTCTCGTAACTAGCACACGCCATGCTGACCAGGTGCAAAGCATGAGCCACGCAGACAGCGACATAGGAGGATGCAAGGAAAGGAAGGCTCGACCTTGACAAGGAGTGGGGGAGCAGAGGGTAATCCCTAACGGGACGGACATTTAAAATGACTTGCTGCCACCGCCGAGCGGCTGCAACCACGCTCCTAGGGGAAGGGGTGTGGGGGAGATGGCTGTGACGTCAGCGACCTGCCGGCTTCGGCTGGACGACACTAGCGCCTCGTGTGTGCGAACCTTGAACTATCCAAAAAATTTTCTGTAGCGCAGTCAAGTTTCTTCCCATATGGAAGCCCACTCTAGTCCTATCTTTACTCAATGGTCTTTTATCGTTTTGTGCACCAAACCCCACGTCATACGCACATTTCACTCGGAAGTTACAGATTTTTGAAATTGGGGGAGAACAAGTTAATGACTCTCCCCAGACATAAAATATTTCACTGAAAAATTAACAGACTTGTACAGGTTTTCTGATGGTTTGTGCACCTGGCCCCAAGTTATGGGATGCGCCATATCCGGTACAGCACTCTTCAAATATAGTCACTGCAGCACAACTCCCCGCATAACGCCGACCTAAACAAAAATTTGTACATGTAATCTACTAGTTTCGTATGATTTTTGTGCGCTTAGTCCTGAGTTTTGTGAGCCATTAGCTTATAGTGCAGCACTTACCGTTATCTATTGAAAAAAAAATTACACATGTATTCTTCTTGTTTGTGCTGAGTACTGATTATATTCAGTGTTTCGTGCTACATGTTTTTGATACGTCACTTTTTAAAGTAGTTTAATTGTCAACACAGGCATAATAGTGGTGTAGTTAATAAATAGAAATCACAGTTGTATGAAAAGGTTGGGGAATGTATTTGTTATCTTTGAACATTGCACAGTCTGCATTGTATGATATATGGCTCAGAAGTTGTGAATTTTTTATTTGTATGAGACATATTTGGGGTACAACTGCTTCCCACTTTCCTCAACATGCAATGGGATAGGGATTTACATGCTAAATAACGTTTTATGTTACAGCCATCTTGCTTGGTTACACTTTCATACAATTTTCTGCACTGACGGTAGAAGTGTACTTTACGTCTTGTTGACAGCGAGGTCATTAGACAGCGACACGTAACTTGGAACAAAGACAGGAGCTGGGAGAGGAGTCCACCAAGCCTTTGTTAAAGAACCATACCAGCATTCACGTGGAGTGATTTCTGGAAACCATGAAAAACCGAAATCAGGATGTCCCGAGTCAGCGATTGAATCCTGGTCCTCTCGAATGTGAGTGAGCCACGTTACTGTTGCGCCACCTTGATCGGATTCTGCATTGAAAAGAGGAGAATATTTATTCAGTCATAAATTCTCATATGTGAAAAAACTTATTTGTATGTTTTTTAGAGTGATTTTTTAGCATGAGAATATTTACATTCCATAATTCTTTGGATATTAAAAAAAAAAGCTTAAAAGATTTTCTAACAATATGGCAATAACAGAGGTGAACAATGGTGGTAATATACATACACTGTGTATGGGTATGCAGATTACTCAGCTTAACTAACACAGTTTAACAAGGCAATCTCTACCCAGCTCCTGTCAGATCTGTAGTGTAGGCAGCGAACGTAACGCTACATAAGCACGTAGTATATCACTCGGTATATACGACTGAAGTCCTAGGACCCTGTCATAAAATATTGTGATAAAGTGCACTTCACTGCTGTTCATTATATTGATTTAAATTTATCGGGTTCAATTTAATGTAATCTACAAAAGTATAAAAAAATTGCTTGTAATCATGTTGAAAAAATCTTTCTTTGCCAGTACATCAAAGTCAGCTTTCTATTCGTACAATATGATGATTAATCGTAGGAAAAATTTACTGTTTGCTGGGTTTTAGCGTAAGTACAGCTTATCATTAGATAACTGGCTTTCACTGAGAAGCTGTTACCGTATTTGACTGAGCCATTAAAAATTTTTCTGTTGTAATACTTGATGCTTGTTACTGGTGTGCAGGCAGCTAGGTAGTGTCAGACAGACATCCAATCATACATGTTGTTAGAAACTGCAGCATATTCAAGGGTATGTTGACACAAAAAACTTTTGCAATGAAATAAATATTATATGAGGATATCAGAGATAATAGTCGGCCAGCGACATCGCCCGCTACAATTCTTACATGCGAAAATCAAGGGACTGAACCCAGATCGCCTTGGTGGAAGGCGAGTGGTCAGACCACTCTGTTGCGGCCTCATTTTTGCAATGCAATATACCATCATATCTAAGTATGACGTGTGTGTGATTTGAGCTGGGGCAGTCCTGAGATTGGCAGGAACTTGTGTGCCTGGAGATGGATGTTGTTTGCCAAGAAGAAACTTTGCATTAACAATGCTTGTGTGTGTAATGTCTGGAGACTTTGCCTTCCCACGCCATTTGAACTGTGTTTGCTGCCAAGAGCTTCGGCCTCTTTCAGCTTCGTTCGGGCTTGTTCGACGCAGCCTCCTTTCCGTGTCTGCCTGTCTTACCCCTTCCTTTCTCTTCGTGGTTCGCCTCCCGGCCACCAGGCCAGTCGGTCTGAGCTCCGCCACCCTCTTGGAAGGATTCCTCTCATTCTTCCCGCTTGGCATCCCGTCGACACTTGTAAGTTTTTGGTAAGTTCGCGTTAGTTCCTTTTTTTTTCAGTCGCTCCAGCCGAAGACTTGCTTTCTGCCCGGTAGCTGCATGTTTCCTGACGTTTTCTTTAGTTTCGGTTTTGTTTGCTTTGTCATGTGTCGACGGTGCATCAACATGGTACGAGGGAGAGCATGGTAAACGTGAATGTTTATTGTCAATTTAATGACATCTGGATTATGTTTGTATTAAGCATTTTGTAAAGCATTTCTTGGAAAATACATGCACACTGTCTCAGAACTGTTTGTCGTTTTGACTGTGAGGTGCTGCTTTGTGTCCCCATGCTCGGGCCAGACCCATTAGACAGGACTGATTAGTGGTTTCTCCGTGTACGTTGTGCTGGTTGGCGGCACAATTTCTGTGCGACTCTGCTTGGGTTAAAGTCCTGAGCACACATTGATTTCCTTTTGATTGATCTTGCCTTTGGCGTGCCATGTTGTCAGGTAGTGACGCAGATCTGCGGCGGTGTGTGTGTGATTATAGCCACATAAGGTTATCAGCGTTATTTTTGTATTGTCTATCATGGCAGGTGCGGGTGAGGTGAATTCATGTTCCGTCTCGGTTACTTGGAATTACAAGAATATTTACGTGAATCTGGGGTAGAGTTTCAGGCCCATGAAGATGTGACTGTTATGCGGATTAGGGCTCTGGCTTACATAGGTAAACAGCTTACATCTGGGAGGTATTGTAGTGGGTTCGGAAGGACCGGTGTCGCCCACCCAGTGTGTTGATGATGCGTTTGAATGCTATCAACTTTTTTTGGGTGGTTCAGCCGTACGAAGTACTTAATTTCTTGGCCACTGTTGACCATATTTTTTATAATCAGTTGTTTTCTAATGAATCTCTTTTCTTAACGTGCCCGTCAGCCCGAGTTGAGGGGTATGCCGCCACTATTCTGGGATATGTTTTACATGCCGGCGGGCACATCGGCCTATTTAAGGCTCGTCTACTGGTATACCAGCCCTAGTAGTGTTTGGTCGGAAATGAAGAAGCGATATGTTGATCGTTATCAACGTCCTGACAAAACAGTTTCCGCTTATGTTAAGGATATTAAGAGTCGTGCTCGTGCTATGAACTTAAAGCGAGCAGAAAGTAAGCTAGTTGCCTCTATTATTGATCATTTGACTCCTGAGGTGCGCAGGCATAGATTTGTGGGTGTTTGGCTTAACAATTTTTAAGAACTGCTGGTGCTTGGACTCAAAATTGAGTATGAATTACAGCTAGAACAGGAGACCCGGGATTTATGGGCTGGTGTTGCCTAGTAACCCGCACGGGCAGTTGCTTACCATGACCTTGGGTGCCGTGTCGAGCGTCGCATCTAAAGAGACTGGGCCAACTCTTATGAAGGCGCAATCGGGTCATTCCAAGAGCTGCAATTGTGCCAACTTTGAGCATGCAACTGTTAAGTAACCCTGACCGCAAGTTGAGCGTACTACTCACTCACGTGTGTTTTAAATGTAATCAACCGGGGCAATTACGTTTCTCTTGTCCGGGAAACTGAGCTCTACTATTCTCAAGCATGCGGAGAAGGGTAAAAGGGGCACTTATTGCGCAGCACACGCTGACTGTTGTCAGCCTGATTGCGAGGAGCGTGCCGCTTTGGTGGATACTGGGGCGTCACAATCCTTCTTAGGAGTTTTTTTATCTTGTTTGGTCAGTAGCAATCCCCTCTTGGTATGTCGAATTAGTGAATCTTCCACCTTGTTGGCCTGTGTGGCCAATGGTGGTATTGTGCGCTGTGCTAAGTCAGTGTTACTCCACGTTAAAAACTGAAGGTTTTCGTGGACGTATCAGTCTTGGGTTTTCGAGGATTTCATTGCCGACATGATTTTGGGTCTTGACACATTCCTGCCATGGTTGACTTGCATGCTAGTCGTTTGATTTTCAAGTTTACTCCAGGCTATGTTTATGATTTAACCCCAAGTGTTAGTCGTTCGTCTGCTCCTAAGGGGTGGGTAGCTGTGGTTGAGTCCGGCTGGGCAATGGCTGTCCAGTCGATTTTGGATGAATTTAATTACGTTATAATGCCGCAGAAAGGTAAGTGTGACGTGTTGCCTTTCGGTTCGTTGTTACCAATGCAGTTCCCATTCACTTGCCATATTACTCTCATAGTCCTCCTAAGTTGGCAATTATGTGTGGCATAGTCAATAAGCTGCCGAGAGGAGGAGTAATTTCTCCTTCTACTTCGGATTATGCATGTCAGGCCTTTCTGGTTAAGAAAGGAAAAGGTGGATATCGGCTAGTCACAAACATGTAAATCAATCACAAAATTTGTTTGGATCAGTTTCCGGCTCCCACTGTCGATACCGCGCTTCAGCACTTGGGGAAAGCAAAATTGTATTCTATTATTGATTTAAACTCAAGTTGTCAGAGTATGCAGCATCCGGATTGCCAGAAGTATACTGCGTTCCGCACTCAGGCATTTTTGCATGTACTCATGTGCTATCTGATGTAAAGTTTAAATTTGTTTATAATTATATAGATGATATCATTGTTTATAGTACCACATTTAAGGAACATGTAGTTCATTTGCGTGAAGTTTTGGGTCATTTGCATCGGGCTGGATTGACGGTAAACCCTGCCAAGGTCACATGGACGGCTGCGTCCTCAGTCAAGTTTCTAGGGTACGATTGTTTAAGAAGGGCAACTGGTTATGGATCCAACTCGGGTCAGCCCTATTGTTAATTTTCCGCGTCCCAAAACCCTTAACGGTGCGTCCCGATTCATTGGTATGTTAAATTGTTATGTTCGCTTCATACCACATTTTGCTGAACTAGCGGCACCGCTTAATCAATTCAAACATAAGGATTATCCCTTAGTCTGGAGCGAAGATCAGGAGCAGAGTTTTAATGCTCTTAAGACGGGATTAGCTTCGGCTCCGGCCTTGTATTTTGCAGATTTTGACCTTCGCTTTGTTCTTCATGTTGACGTGTTTAGTATCGCGTTGGGAACCGCATTCGGACAGTGGTGAGACGGTAAGGTGTCACCGGTAGTCTTTGCCAGTCTAGCTCTGTCCGAGTCAGAGCACAAACTTAGTGCGTTCAAGAAAGAGGTGCTTGTGTGTGTTTGGGGCACGAGCAAATTTTAAAACTCTCTTAATTTGGTTGAGTTCGACCTTTGTACAGATAATCAAGCATTGTATAGGCTCTTGGGGCATTCCAATAACTTCAGAAAACTGGGACAGTGGGCTTTCCGACTCCTGAAATTTCGTTAAGTGGTCAAATATGTCTCCAGTGCAAGCAACGTGGCGGCAGATGCGCTATCACATATGTATTGCCCGGAGAACTATGACTGTGGCCCAGACAAATTTTCCGCTCGTTGTGCGGCTTTTATGACCCATAGGTCGTTTTATGTTCGCCTTCAACAGGTGCAGGAATCCGATCTTGATTGTCAAGAGCATCAAAGGGATGATGTGCCGTTTCGGGTGATCGACGGGATCCTGCATTATGTGGGCTGACGTGAAAAGGTCATGGTTCCCGGGGGTATGCGGGATGAATTGATAACTTATTTTCATGCTTCTCCGTTTGGGGGCCATTTGGGGCGAGCAGCGACTTTGCGTAAAGTGGGAGCTAGATTTTATTGGCGGGTAAGTTTAGGGATGTTAAAGGCCTTCATCCGGCGCTGTGATTTGTGCCTTCGGGCTACAGCTGCTCGGAGATGTGAAGAGTGTGATTATTGTAAGCGCTCTGACCGACCATGTTGGGACGAGTTTTGGACCCCCAGTGAATTTGGTACCTTACTTTTGCTCTGTTGTCAGGTGGGCCATTATCGTTATACATCGAGTCCGTACTACCCCTGTGGAAATCAGGTCAACCGGTTTAACCGAAATCTGAAAGTGACGCTGGCGGCTTTGCACCATTCTCAGCAGCAAGACTGGGACATGGACTTGGATTTTGTTCAATGTCTGATTCAACTCAACGATGCATGGGGCGACTAACTACCCTCTGGCCCGAGTTCTGCTGGGACGAGACTTGATCCATCCGCTCCTGAATGCGTGGGGGGCGTCCTGTCTCCATCCATGCAAATGACTGATACTCAGCGAGAGTTGCTGAGTAACGAGGTGATAGGCAATTTGGCCGCAGCCCGTGACTGTCTCCAGGCCCGGGTGAACGCCCAGCGTGTGCAGACTGATTTCGCCGTGGACCAGCTAGTGTGTTGTAAGTCCTTTCAGTTGCTGTCCTGACCCAACGATGTTTCCAGTAAGTTGCTTTTGCAGTACGCTGGCCCTTTTCGTATTACTGTATTAGCTTATTTTGTCCCTAACACTGTATTGTTGGCTGACCCGCAATCTGGTCATGTAATCCATAAGGCACACGTTTCGCACCTTAAGCATGTGCCTAATGCAGTTAATGATTGACGTTTCAGAGTTTTTCTCGTCGAGTGGCTCCACTAGAGTTTACGTGGTTGCAGTGTATATGTTGCCGTTTACATCTTTGCCGCCCTGTGTGCTCTCTTCCTGGTGGGGGGGAGGGGTGTTGTCTGTGTAGTTTGGTGTTAGTTTGTGTGTACGTTGTTTTTTTTTTGTTTGGTTTGTATTTGTGTGTGTCGAGCCCATCTGTGTTTATTTATTTGAGGTGTTTGTATGTAGTACGTGTTTAGCTGTGACCACAATTTGGATTCAGATTTAGCATGATTATATTCATGACTGTTAAGACGTCTTCATAACGTTTTGAGGGGGATCCCAGTGAATGATTTGAACCACGTGTCTGCCGTCTTGTGAAGAATTTATGCTTTGGAAATATATCTATTCTTAACGTGCTCGTTATTTTAGTGGAATGGTGTGATGTCACAAATGGGTATCCTCTAATATTGACTTTGGCTTACATTTGCTATATGTCATACATGTGCTGGATCAATGATCTCAATTTGTTGTTGTATTTTTAATATATGGTATTAATTATGTATGATTCTCATCTCAGGGTACGAATGTAACTGTATATATTGGTTATTCATTTCAGAGTGTATCGTATACGCTTATATAGGAGTTTATGGTATATTAAGGTGTTGGATGGGAAAAGGGATTTAGAAGTAATTAAACATTCTATGGACTTAATTAATAAATCCTTTGAAGAGATAAAAATAGTTAATTCACAAATGCAAGAGTCATTTGGGGCTGTAAACAAAATGGTAGGTAGCGTTGCAGAAAGTGTAAATACAACAGTAAAAGGACAGGAGGAATTGAAAAAGGAGCTACGGGATGTGCAACAGTATACTAGACGTAATAATTTAGAGGTGCATGGAATTCCAGAAGAACGAGGTGAGGACTTATATGAAATTGTTTGTAAAATTGCTTCTGTACTGAAAGTAGAACTTGGTAGGAGTGAAATTGTTATGGTGCATCATATACCTTCGTCAAAGGCAGAAATGCCTAGTCCATTAAATTATTACACAGGTGGAAAAAGGAGGCTATCATAAAAGCAAAAGGAGGGAATAGGCAACTTACTACGAAAGACATTTTACCTAGTAGTACTCCTAAGAACAATTATATAAATGAACACCTTACACTTTTTAATAAGTTTCTTTATAAGAGGGCTAGAGATTTAATACAGAAAGGATATCAATTTGTTTAGAATAGTGGCTGTAAAGTGCTGATGAAGAAAAATGAAAGTTCAAAGCCCATTCATATTCTTAATGAGGAAATTATTAATAAAATAGAATCAGGTCAATGAATGCTATTCTTATTCTATGTAATAAAATTATATTATAACTATGTACTTATATGTAATGGATAGTATACACAAGAATAAGGTGTAAGTTTCAAATGGGTTACTAGTAATAACATTAATGGAATATCTATGACTCAGTTAAATGACCTGGAGTTAAAGGGTATAGAGGATGCAAATTCTGACTCAAATTATGTAAGAAATAAGTTAAATAGGACAGGGGTCTGTTGGAAATGTTGAATGTACCTTTAATAATGTTGATGATTACTTGGTACAATGCTGCTGCCCAGAATTAAGGATAGCTACTTAAAATGCTACGAGTTTAAAAAATTAAATAGATGAAATTGAGGAATTGATTTATGATTTTAAAAATATTGATTTTATTGTTTTAACTGAAACTTGGTTAAAGGAAGAGGAGTCTAAGTACTTCAGTATAAAAAGTTTTAAATCTGTATTTTTTATGTATAAATAATAATAGAATGGGTGGAGGAGTTGCAATCTATAGTCATAATTTATGGGTTTGTTCAACCCTGGTGCAGACTGAGAAAGAGCATAACATAATAATGATTGAAGCTTCTAAAAGAGAGCTTAAGCTTAGTATAGTAGGAGTATACAATTCCAATCTGAATAACTTAGGGGTATTTTTGGAAGATTTAGAGCAATAATCTTACCACATGCACACAAAAACATTATAGTTGCAGGAGATATGAATGTCAATATACTAAATAATGAGGATCTGGTTACATTAAAATATCAACACTTCTGGGAATCCTTAGAATTGAGAATATGTAATATAACTTTTCCTACTCAAATAAATACTAATAACCTTGATCACTTTACATTAATAGATCATATTTTGATCAATAATCATACATTTGTATATCAAATCAACAATATATTATGTGAAATTAGTGTTCACAATTTAATTGTGTTAGACATAATTAGTAAAAATGACTATGTTAAAGTGAATGGTGGAAAAAAAAAAAAAAAAAAAAAAAAAAAAAAAAAAAAAAAAAAAAAAAAAAAAAAAAAAAAAAAAAAAAAAAAAAAAAAAAAAAAAAAAAAAAAAAAAAAAAAAAAAAAAAAAAAAAAAAAAAAAAAAAAAAACAAGAGGTCCATAGGTCTCATAAAAAATGAACAATGAGAGCATGAATGAATATTTTAGTACATATGAATTCATTCCTAGTAATAGTAAAATTTATGAAATGAATTTGTATCTTACTGAATTATATAAATATATTGAATATGGAATTGAAAATAGTTATCTAAAAACTGAATTAAATAAAAATTCCAAAACTAGATTTAGACAAAACAGTTTCGAAAAAAGTTATCATTAATTAAATGGACAACTCCAGAGCTTATTCAACTTATTAAAAGGAAAAAAAAAAAATTATTTGCTAAAATAAAAAAATTCCCAAACAATGTACTGATTAAACAGGATTATGCTACTCTTAGAAACTATAAAACAGCACAAAAAAGGAGTTTAAAAAATATATTTTTTACAAATAAGTTGATCCAATGTAAAAATGATACAAAGGGTACATGGCAAATTATTAATAATGTTATGAGGAAAGAAGGCAGAGTGGAACAATCTTACAGTATTATAAGAAATAATCAAGCTTGTATTACTAATAACAGTGAAATTACTTCTTTATTTAATCAGTATTTTCTTTCAGTAGGTTCAAATTTGGCCAGTAAACTTAATATGCCAAATGAAAAATATATTGTTAAATTACCTAATGGTAGGACTAATTGGGCTAATAATACCTTTCTTTACGCAACCAGTAGCCTAACTGAACAGGAAATAGGGAATATAATTTCTAAATTAAAAAATAAAAATAATGTTACAGAAGATCTATTAATAAATAAGTTTTCAACTACTTGTAAAAAATCCATATGTAAACATATTGCAAGTTTTGTAAATAAATCATTTGAGTTGGGGGAGGTCCCTAATAAATGTAAGATATTAAGGGTAATACAATTATTTAAAAATGGTGATAAGCAAATGGTAAGTAATTACCGTCCTATATCTATTCTCCCCACAATTTCAAAAATTATGGAAAAAAGTGTAAAATTATTCAACTTTTTGAATAAACACAATATTCTTTATAAATATCAATATGGATTTTGGCCTAAATCTGGTACACTAAATGCAGCTATGGATGTGATTGTGCTTTGTTTCTCGTGTTGCTATAACGCAGCACAAGGCAAACCACTAGAGTGGTTCAAAAGTTATTAAACAAATAGATTTCAGCATGCTAGAGTTGATGGGAATTCCAGTAATGAGTTAAAAATTACCTGTGGAGTTCCACAAGGTTCAGTTTCAGGACCGATATTATTTCTTATTCATATTAATGATATAGCAGCATTACCACTAATTGAGAAAACTATTTTATTTGCAGATGATACAAATATTATTTATTCGGGAAATTCATTAGCTCAATTGTATATTGACATTCAACATGATTTATAAATATACGTATACTTGAAAATTGGTTAACTCTAAATAAATTATCATTAAATGTAGCACCACGCACTCAGCTAGAGGGCTACAATTTGTATACAGTGCTGTGTATAATATAATGATTACGGAGGATGATATATCGCGGGAAAAGCTGACTGTTTCCTGGGTTTCAATGCACATTCACAGTTTACCAAAAGATTACTGGCTTTTGCTTTTATGTAGAGCTGTTGTCCTATTTGGCTGATCAAATAAGAATCCGGCTATTGTAATATTTGATGGCTGTTATTGGTCTACAGACAGCTATGTTGTGTCAGACGTATATCACCTAATCATATATGTTGTAATTAACTACTGTGTTTTCACGGGTAAGTTGTTTTTTCATTTACAATTTTTGATCAGCGACAACCGTGTATATGCTGATGATTTCTGATTTCAATTATAAGATAACAGCATGTGGTAAATTGGTGATGAATGTATTAGGCTATTATTTTTAAAAATGTATATGTTATAAAAAATTATACAAATGATACATTTTATACCTCATTTAGTTTTTAAGCATAATACATTAAGTTACAAGTTTCAAGCAGCTGTAATTTTAACTATAATGTATTTTGAATATGAAAATGATACAAATGAGATTTTTTTAAACTGTCAACTAGATATAAAGCTGTTTTTTGCTATTTCATTCTGCAGCGTAATAATCAGTTTCTTTTATAGAAACACATGTTAATGTAAATTTGGTTGTGAGTTAAATACAGTGCCTTATATTTTCAATTTCAGTTTTAAAAAACTACAATTTTATCCTTTGTTGTCAAGAACTTTGTTGTAATCATAAAAATAATTTGCATATCATTATTAGAGAGGATGGTATAACGTGAAAATGTGATATGACTCCAGATTCATTGTTTTCTGTATATTATTGTCCATAGCAATGTAAGTGTGTGGACATATGTTAAACTTGTATGACATCAATGAAATTTATGTGAATGATTTGATTTATAGCAATGTAATAATAAATTTGTGGACATGCAGGCCACAAGGAAAAAAAAGGTTCACAAATTGTAAGTGTAATTGACTTAAAAACGTTGTCGCTGGTGCTGCTCATAATTTGCTAGTAAAATTTCCAACATTACTCTGCATGAACTAAGGGTTTTTGAAACAGTCTCAAAACTTGCAAAAGTGTAACTTAATCTATTATATGAAATTCCCAGTAGTGATAGAGCGGAGGTGGAGAGTGGACAGCAGACAAAGTTGCTTTCACCCTTTTTTAACAAAAATTATTCTTGGACAAAACGTTTGCACAACCCATGCTAAGTATTTGAAACGATAAACAAAACTAACGCTATTAATTATTTAATATAGGCCTACTATGTATGAAAAAAACAATAGACTTAAATACAAAAAGTGCATAACCAATATAACAGTAAAGATTGGTATATAAAGGGATAAATATTGCCATTGAGGTAAATTTTAAACTCTGCTGTATAGAAACTAAATACGCACAAAACTATGTAGGCCTATACTGTGCACAAAAACAACAAAACTTGTACTTTGCAGAAAATGTTACCGAAAACGAAGCCTTTACGGCATATTTAATAACAGGTGGCATGGCACACACAACGGACTTCATTTGGGAAGGGGAGGCGGAATGGTCTGCGTCAACTTGTAAAAAAAAATTTCATATTCATGTACAAAAACTGTTAGTAGCATACAATTTTATTTGGCCACTTGGTGTGCTCTTGAACAGCACAAGTTCACTGTAGAAATACATGGGAGAAAGGAGGTAGGAGTCACCCAGTGCCTGTTTAAGAGGCTGACGCATGAACTGTGTTGTAGCATGCTGCACTTATTTTTTTCTATGTGAAACAGCTTAACTTATTCACCATATGTCTATGTATGAAAATAACACAGGTTAAAACTACAGTTCTATAATTTTAAAAATGCAACATGCTTACTAGATAGATGATTTGGGGCCCTTCAAAATGGCTAAGAACTGCTTTATTAGAAAGTTGTAACTGTTAAAATACCACCCAGATTTGTAAAACACAATGTTGGAAGCATATGTTGGACTTATACTACAACCTTACCACAAATAAAATTGTAGGGAAGTCCCATAGCAAAAGAGAGTAAGTTACCGGTAGTATGAAAACATTGCATGCCAGTTTAGCATAGGCTACTGTGAATAGAAGCTATGCTGTTACTGTCGAGAGCAGAAAGCTGAACCTTATAGTTTCACTGTCTACGTGCACCAAACGTGGAAAATCACATCCGGTGTATAGCCCTCTTAAGGATGTTCAGTGGGGAAAAATTACGGTTTTATATTTGTATGAAACATTGTTAGTTTTATAGACATTACTAAGGGTAGCCTACATTTTCTTTTTCCAAAAAAAAAAAAAATGTTGCATAGCCAATTTTACATAATGGCATTTCAAAGTCAAAATTTACATGTTTTTATGTACTTTATACAAATCTTAAAACTAAAAACATAATGAAACGAAATTATCATATTATAATTACATGTCCCGAGCTACTGCTGGAGATACGTAAAAACCCACTGTAAAAAATATTTTTAATAAAAAAAATTCTAAAATTTGCTACATTTTTTTAAATACAAAACTATATGATGACTTTACATATGCTTCAAGCTGTAGACTGTGACTTGTAACTTAGGCCTAGTTTTCGTGTGATTTTTTTAATTTCAATATTTTTATTTGTTTTCAAGTTTTGTATGAAGTAATATGTATATTTTGACTTTGAAATGCCATTTTGGGAACACTGGCTGAGCAAAATTTTTGCAATCATAAGAGAAAAATGTGCTCTCAAGTAAATTCTACAAAACTTACTCTCTCTTATACCAATACAAAAATTGGATTTTCCTCTACTTATGCCTTTAAGGACGCAGACTACACCAATTTTAAGTGTGTCATTGTTATTTTCATAACTGTACCAGATATTTTTTTCTTATTTTAAACGTAAATTATGACCTCATTTTTATCTTATGAAATTTTTGTACCTCTCTCATACGATAGTTGCTTAACGACTCATAAACATCAAAATCTACATTTTACGAGCATATGTACACCACTAAAAGCAACCGACATACCAAACTGAAAAAACTCATAGTGAATAACGATGTTGTAGGCTACAAGGTCTATACAAAACCACAAACTAAAAAATTTTTGTATAAAAAACAATTACATTATTATTCATAAGAGCAAAATTTAGACACAATTAACGTCCTAAATAAAAAAAAATATCTGGTACAATAAAAAAAGAACCGTTTCAGCATTCACCTGGCGTTATTAAGAAAATTGACCTTTATTTACGCTTCGAAAGCTATAAGCTAATTTCAACTGAAATTAACTTATATGTGCTGCAAATGTACGCACAAATCACACTGACGAATTCACAAATATCAACGTAACTAGTAGACAATATGTGCAAATTTCTGTTCACATCAGTGTTATACGGGGTAGGTGCATCAGTGACGGTACATTTGAGGAGGAATGTACCGGATACTAACGGCGCCCATAACTTGGGGCCAGGCGAACACATCAGCCTAAAACCTGCACAATAGGCTAGTCTGTTAATTTTTCAGTGAAAAATTTTATGTCGGCGCAGTCATTAGGTACCTTGTTTCCTCCGATTTCAAACGCCAGTAACATCCCAGGAAAATGCGCACAAAACTTGAGGTTTGATGCACAAAACGATGAAATACTTGGAATTTATGTTTTGGTTTGACGGGGGAACAAGTTAATGGAGCCAGCAATTCTCCAGTTGCAACTATGTGTTACTAATTTATTATGAATACTATTTCAACTTAATATGTGTAACACAGAAAACATTACCTTCAACAGGAACAACTTGCAGTTTATAAATCCATTCACAAATTTCGTGTTTTTCATCATCGTGTAAAGAATCCAATGCATTCAGAATATCTAATCCCGAAATAGCAAAAAATGCTAAAGTTAAACGTGAAGAATCATGGGAAGACCAAGAGTTCGAAGCATGGTGCAAGTATCTTTTTAGGAAGTTTATATGAACTGATGAACTTAGTTCTTCGTTACTAGAATAAATCATTCTGAAACAATACTGCTATCGTCACTAAAAGGTTACACACGTGTTTAGCTACCACATAAACAAATCATATTCGCCTCTTGTTTCTAGAATTAAACAACGCAGTAAAATAATATAAAATAAGAATAACACCTTGACGTATACATAACCTAAAAGGTTACACCCAAAGCGCTTCTTGGTCAACAGTTTGACAGCTAAAAAAAAATATTAGCCAATATTATATATATGAGCAGCCATAAAACGTGTCGTGGCTATCTGATTAAGATCAGAATCATGGTCGCTTCTCTATGGCCGTGATCAGGATCTGCAAATTACTTCAGTCGGATTCGGTCGACACCTTAGGGCCGTAATTATAAACGTCCTCCGAAGGCTTGCTGGCAAGCCCCTGGCCTTTATTCGCGGAGCAGTTCGCTGGCGGTCTTCCACCCTTCCTACACTATAGTTGTCTGCCGATGGATCGCCAAGAGATCGCCGGCTGAAAGGGAGTTGGATGGTTCTCCTTCATAAAATTTGGCAACACAGCCTCATTTTTAGCAGCGAACACAAGGTCAGTAGAAGGAAGGTCGTCCCAAAACCACGATGTACATATAATGGTGTGCCCGTGCGCATTTTATCTTTTTCTCACTCTAATCTTGTGACGTCACTCCGTACCCAGATAGCTCGGAATGGCCATTTAAATGTATACAAATCCGTGCTTCTTTTCACGTCAACGGCGATTTTTAAAGAAACTACGAGGTGCAAGCTGATCGGATCGCTCTGGAAATAAACTTGA
>PNEQ01119396.1:0-24116 GCA_003012365.1 Medauroidea extradentata
AAACCCACTCTAAATGTAAAACCGCTATTGGGCCTGGCGAAACAGTACGGTAACAGAAAACCGCGTCTGGATGCAATTCTTAGTGATAAGGTTTCTCATTGGAGTATTTTATGTAAAATGTGTTCTCAAGTTTTGTTATAAGTCCTCAATGTTATGATGACACGTGAATTTAAAGTAAATATGTCTTGTGTGGACTTTTATAAAACAGCAGGAAATTTCAAGTAACTTTGGACTCTTGGACATTTTACGAAAAATTGATCGTTTAAAAGTAATTGCAGTTTGAAAGTTTTGGTATTTAATTTTGAAAATATGTAGATGAGTTCAGACAGCCCGGCCATGGTGCCGCGGGGGCGATACCGATAGGGGTTTACAGAGTGTACTGCAAGGTGTACGGCCGGCAATGTCCGATGCCAAGGTTTTATTTAATATAATTTTTATTGTAATAATAATTTACTAAAATATTGAAATATGTCTTTGAAGTAAGCATAATTTTACCATTTTTTCAGTGATTTTAGTTTGGTTAATTTGTATCCAGACCGGTTATTTAATCTTGCTAGAAGGTCATGGAACATTCTAACCGGAAGGTAGGCCGCCATGGTGCCTTGGGACGCCATTGTGGTCGCCGTGGCCGATTACTCTGTTCTTGACCGTCGAGGAGGTCGGACGTGTTCCGTGTTGTGCGAGGTTCGCACGTGGTAAGCCGAGGGGCGCGATGGAAGGCAGTGAAGAGACTTTTTAGAACTATGCATTAGTTTAAACTTATTTAATGTAAATTTGCAGCCATATTAACCGCGTGGCCGGCCCAATATCGATTTATGATTTGAGTTTTAGCACGTGCTATTTTTCTTCTGAGTTGGGTTTCATTTAGTTCAGTTCAGTCCTCTTTCAGTTTAACATTTTATTTTGTACAAGGAGTTTGTACGTGTCGATGTAAGCGCGGTTGCGTGAGCTTGCTATAAGAGAGTAATAAATATGGGCTGTTAATCTGACCACGTGTTTTTTTTTAATGCTGTTATGCATGCGCCCACCCCTCGATACCACGAACCCTGAGGTAAGAGTAACTCACCGCTGAGACCGGAGCATGTATGAGGACTGACCAAATTACCGATTTTCTTTGTGGAACATTGTAGGCAACTAGTGGGGCTAGTACCGTCACGTCAGAAGAGGCAGTGTGAGATAAGAGAAGAGAGTGCGGTGCCACCACAGGTTTCTTCTAAAGCTTCTTTAATGTGTTAATAGTATGTGAAAATTACTGGAATAAGATGAATACAGTACTTCGCTCCTTTTCTCGTAGCCTACCTATATTACGACATTTTATTGTTTTGCCTTCCATACAAAAAAATGTTAACAAAAATTACACACATGAAATTTTGTTTCGAAATCATTCACCATACACAAAGAATCGCTTGGCTGCGAGACACTGTAGTTTCGTTAATAAACCAGTTTAGGACACTGGACGAAGCAAACTGCTGACTAAAGGTAGAATGTATCTTATTTATTAAACCTCTCCAGACATAACTTCGTAGTCAGCAAAGATAACGGGACGTTTTTCTCTTCAGCCAACACTTCCAGCGACACTCAGCTGTCGAGTTCGTAGGGCAAGCGTGCGCATCGAGCGCATGATGATAATATGCCATACATTTCACAGCAATAAACAAGAGAACGGCTAAAGCTGTTGAGGTGGGGCTTCTTTTAAAAACAGATTTAGCTCATTACGAACAACTTCCTTGCTTTCATCCCCCATCTTACTTGAATAGCAAAAACGTTTCTCACTGACCATTTTTTCGATGTTTCAGTTTGTTAGAAAGAGCAATTAAAGTTAGAAAAAAATTTCTGTACAACTAACGAAAAGAAGTTTAGCCTTCAGATTTATTCGTTGGCATCCAGATGAATGAAATTATACACCGTTATAACCTGGATACGAAAAAAGTACCAAGTTCAAAATATTTCTTTTTTTAATTTTTTCAGCCCCTTAAAATGCTGTAAATGATGAACTAACCGTATCACCCGATGCATGTTTCAGTGCTGTACAATAAGCAAAAATTTTAAGATCGCAGTTACAAGGTGAAAATTTTAGAATTTTTGGCAACAGCATGCACCGATACAAGGACAGTGCTAACTGCAGTTACCGTGTGTTGAAAAGAGAGAGTGAATGTATATATAACCCTGTACTGTAATCTAAGCGTGAGACATTCTATAGGCTACATGATAGCTGCAGAAGGTATTCACCCTACATAGTGCAAAATAGAAGCTATTCGCAAAGTACCAGTGCCTCAAAATAAGAAGGAACTGCAGTCATTTTTGGGTTTGCTTAACTTCTATAAACCGTTCTTGCGAGACAAGGCTAGAGTGTTTGTTGGAGCCCCTGCATCATCTTCTTGATTAAAATGTGGTCAGGGAATGGGAGGAACAGCACGCAGAAGCATTTGCTAGGGCTAAGAAATTGCAGACCATATGCTGGTGCATTACAACCCTATGAGATCACTGGTGCTAACATGTGACACATTTGAGTATGGAGTTTGGGAAGTTTTGGTGCACATGGATGATGGCGAGGAAAGACCAGTGGCATTTGGGTCATATTCACTATAAAAATGTGAACGTAACTGTGCACAAATAGATAAGGAAGCCATTGCAGTGATATTTGTGGTGACCAAATTTCCGCAATATTTGGTCGGCAGATCATTAATGGTGGTAACAGATCACAAGCGGTTATTGCGACTTTTGCATCAAAAGCCTCCAACACTGGATATAATGTTTCCACGAATGTTACACTGAAGCATGCTGCTGGGCATGTACAACTACAATATCACTTACAGGCCAGGGCTTCACAAAGGTCATGCAGACTCCTTGAGCAGGATACTGCAGTCAGCATGTACATTTGTTCTTTCCATAGCAGAGATCCTCACGCTCGAAGAAATTATTGAAGTACCTTGGATGCCAGAGCAGTGGCTCAGTATGTAATGGAGGATCTAGTGTTAAAGCAGGTCAAGCATTTCGTATTGCAGGGGTGGCCACGAGAGTTACAGAAAGAGGATGTTCGCTATACTGGACCCGACGGTTGGAACTATCAGTCTATCAGAATTATGTGTGTTATGGGTTACACGAGTGGTAATCCCACACCGACTATAATGGGTTATACTTCAAATGTTACATGCAACACATGATGGGATCATGCGTTAAAAAGCTATAGCAAGAAGCTATGTATGGTGGCCAAAACTGGATGAAGAAATAAAAGGAACGGTCAGCCACTGCCAGATTTCTCGGTCAAAATGCAGAGAACCAGTGAAGACCCAGGTACCATGGAGCACACTTCAAAATTTATGTTCTTGTCTGCATATCGACTTTGCTTGTCCATTTCAAGGGAATATGTTCCCAATTGTCATCTATGCATTCTCTAAATAGCCAGAAGTAAGGTTGATGCCATCAATGTTATTGGCTTTGGTGGTGCAAGAGCTCAGAAGCATGATCTGTACCCATGGGATTCCCGATGTTGTCATGTCCGATAATGGGACTGTCTTATCGTCGGAAATTAAGACATTTTTGGAGAAGAATGGGGTCACCTACAGATACACCTCTCCATACCACCCAGCCAGTAATTGACAATCAGAGCAAACAGTGCAAACAGTTGACAAGTTGCAGTTGGGAGTTGGTGATTGGAACACGAGGCTGCAAAAAATGCTATTTTCACTATGCACAACTCCAAGTACAGTAGCGCAGAAGACACTTGCTGAACTCTTGATGGGTAGGAAATTGTGAAAAATTTTTTTCTGATTGCATCCCATTTGCCGTCCAGTACAGTAAAAGCAATATCGTGAGGGATGCTGGTGGGGACAAATTGAAACAGTTCAATGAAGATGATCTGGTGTTACTCTGCAGTTATATGGTCAGACCCAAGTGGGTTTTTGATGTAGTGGTAAACAGGGAGAGTCCGGTTACATATCAAGTTTAAATTGGAGCTGGCCATGTTACATGAAGACATGTAAACCAGATATTTCGGCGTGTGGTCTCAAGAAGGGGTCCAGACCAGGTGAGAGATGGCAGTGGCGGAGCAGTAAGAGCGCCTCGCAACAGGCCAGGCCAAGTACGCTTGGAAATAACGGTTGTGAAGCCTCATGACATTTTAAATTCTCCGTTAAGAGGTGCATCAGGGCAGGTATCGAGGTTCCTGCTCTGCATGGCCTGAAGTTCCAAGACATCCGCAGAAGCCTCCAGGTGATAACTCCATCTAGGAAGAGGACGAGCAGTCATGATGGACCTCGTTCAGCAAGCTTCCAGTTCGCCGTTGAGGGAGGGGGGGACTTGGAACTGCCATTTTTGGGGTTTCCTGTTGGAAGTGGTGGAGAAGTGGAAGCAGATGTAATTTCTGGAACTTTACAATTTGTGCTACAGAGGACCGCAACAAGATCCTATGTCTAAGACTAGGGGCAGAAGATGTTGCTGATGGAGACCATGATGCCGTCCTCGTCTCGAGGGAGGAGGAAGCCACAGAACTTGAGTGACTATGTGCTTAACTTAATATAATAAATTTGTATTATAATGTGTTAAGGTAGTAACCATTCTTGGAGGGAAGGAGTGTAATGTACTAGGACCTTGTATATGTGTATGTTGCCAACACTGGTTAATGCATGAGAGACAAAGACTATTTGGTACCCAAAAGTCCCAGACGTGTTGATGGCAGATACAAGTCGCAGACAAGTGGACTTACATTGTAACCTATCTGAGCAGGATGCCGAGATCAGTACATAAATGTAAGTAATAATATTATAAACAAAAATAGGTAGGCTTAATTGCTAAGATCAGCTTAAAATGAATTTGGTAATACATAGCATTAAACAAGTACACTTTACTGCCTGAGAAATATAGGCCTAAGTCTTCTGTCCTTATCTTTTGGTAATATGCAAGACTACATTTTTGTAGCTGACAGGTGCAAAGTCTCACGTGGACTTGGTATTAAACAGTACCATTTACTTGCTTTAAAAAACATGGGATTTTTCACACAAAATGAATTTGTGTCTGTGCCTTAAAAAAAGCATGTTCATTTGTAGGCCTACAACCAGAACCGTGTTTACCCACAAATCCTGTTATAATAAATGGTAGTTTTTTTCTCCATAATACTTTTCTCTGGATTGATTACTTGCTTCTTACTCTGCAATTATTTTTTTGTATAAATGCTAATTTAGTCAAAAGTGAATGACTTTTAAAGAAGTTTAAAAAACATGACTTGCAGGATCTTCAACCACAAATAATAGTCATTACAACTTAACTCCCCAGTAGACCAACAGAGGATGTTTCCTAGGGTTCTTTCCCACAACACAGGCTAAACTTTAAACAAAATCCACTTTTGTCATAGAAAACCCAAAATTTGTAACCAAATAGTATTGGTTTTGACCTTACAAAATGCTTCACTGGGTTGTGCTCATAACATCAGACAATCATTTCATCAGCAGACAAATACATATTTCTTGAATTTACCATACTGCTGAAATTGATCATTGATTTTATAAATAAGTGTTTTTATCTTGAAAGATTTATCATATTTAAGTTTAGAATTATGCTGGAAGTGAATGAGTGATTTTATTGCACTATATGCATTTCTGCATTCCAAACCATGCTCATACCTAAGTCGTATTCCTCACGCCAGTAAATCCGCTCACTGGGTAAAGTGTAGAAGGAAACCAATAAATATTTGTATATCTTAAACTGATGAACTAAAGTCATGTTTATTTTTCTGGTTGATGGCATACGTATTTGTTTCTTTGGTAATAAAATCAAAAGTTTAATCAGAAAAAATTTTAGGAATATTTCTACAGGTGTTGCATTTGCTAAGTCAGCCTTCATTGACTTAAATTTTCTGACGGGTGAATTTCCCGCTTCAGGCAATTTTGTATATTCGGTAACCTTTTGCTCCCAAGTCACATTTATTTTTTCATTTTTTTTTCTTTTTGGATTTAGGCTTGTGTGATGAAGCAGTTGGTGCCACAATTTCTTCTCCTACCTCTGGAGTAATTTCTGTATTACCTGCAATATCCTAAACGAGAGGTACTTCTGGATTTACATAATCAGTGGTTTCTTTGTTTGTCAGCTCGTAAACATCTGGAGGAAGAGTAGCTTAATCCTCTTCTATGTTGTCAGAATGAAAATATTCCAAGGCTTCTTCAATAGATCGAAACTGTTGACGACTCATATCTTCAAAACTTTACTCTGAAAATGAAATAAAAAAAAACATGCTAAATTTATGTAATTTACACTCAAGGCCCAGCGTGTTGTTTATATGTCACTGATATTGTTATCCAAGTGTATTATGGTAAATTAAAACATATATAAATGTGTTATATTTTTCTATAATAGTTACATCAGTAATACAAAATGCAATAACATAAAAATGAAAGTTACCTGAAAACCATCAGCAAAGTACGGATATCAAGAGAAATATGCACATAAGAAAAATATGCACATTAGCTGTCCCACAGTTCACACAAGACTGCCACTGTTACAGAGCAAAGACCTTGAAACATGCTGACACGTCTCTAGATTAGATATGGCACAGATAGTTGTGGTACTTTACCTGAAGGATATGATTCAAGGTCATAGGTAGTGTCCTACAAATAGGACGCTAATGTATATTTTATAAAACAATAGGTAATAATTTATCTAGTAGTAAAACCATAGCTTTGGGTATGCTGTAGACAGCAGATTTGCAAACAAATATTAGCCTTCCATGAGAATTATAAACATTATAGATTGAAGCAAACTGACAGTTGACTTCCAATAGTATACTTCCTTGTCTTGTTTAGTATAATTTTCCCAAATTTCTTTCTTTATTTTGTTCTTGGGTACAACTTAATTTTTTCTCTCTTATTTCTAACTTCGGCATCTTTGGGCTTTGGTACTACATTTTGAGGTTTTTATCGTACTTATTACTAGATCTTGTGCAGGTATTGTATTGTGTGAGTATATTTTTTTATTGAATTTAAAAGGTGGGTTACAAGTGGTACGTAAATTAAATATTTCATAGCCTAATTTAGCATAACCTATTTCTATTATCAGTTTTAAAGGTTAAATTCTGTGGGCCCATTATATTTCTGTTAAACATTTTTTAGGTTGGTAACAGTATAGACGTACATGCTTTAGTGTTCTCTGTTTTGTATCACTTCGTGTAACAAGCAAATTCTAAATTCTGTAGCACTTAACATAAATGCTGTGTGTAATAGATGACAGTGTAGAAAGGTGTGGTAAATATTTTTAAGAATTTTTGGTGCTACAACTTCCTAAATTCTCCAAATGACTGTAGCTGCTGGTTTTATTTTTAGGACGTTAGTTGCGTGTGTGTTCAAAGTCAGATTTTCGTCTATTTCAGCAGTTTATACTCAAACGGTTTATTGCTCGTAAATATTTGGGTGTCATTAGTTATTTGTTTTACTTTGTTTGACTATAAACATCTAATAAACTTTACTTCATTAATGTTTTTTTTTTATTATTATTTTGTAAACCAGTTAGCTCTAACCCTTAATCTACAAATGTTTCCAAATAGGAAAACAAGCAGTAAGTTTCACTGTTATTTTACCTAAACTGGTTAGAAAATTGTTTAGTCTGTAAATAACATTAGTAGATTGTTTTCTGTATGTGTACTAATATTTTAATTTTTCGTAGTATTTTAATAATTTACTATGTATTAATTTTCTTACACAAATCTGTTGTAAGAATCCAAATTCTTACATTGTTTTCATTAGTATACACACCCAAATTAATACACGTGTCCTAGATACTAATAAAAAGAAGTTAAAATACTATCATAACACATTTTAATACGTACTACACACATACTGATACAAATGTACATACAAAAATATAATTAACGTACGAAAAAATGAAAGTAATTTTATTTAAATTCTTGAGTACGGAGTGAGATCACTGATGTTTTACTAAAATATATACTATTTAATAACCGCATGTTACTGTTCCATGTCTGTGTAGAAATTTCTACAGTGTTTATTTTATGTTGTGTAAGGTATTGCTCTAGACTGTTTCAGAAGTGACAGCTGTAAGCAGTGAATTATCCAATAAGTAAAGTAGTTCTATTCATGCAAGTTTTCTTGTTGCTTAAGTGCAAGTTTTGTAGTTGCAACGATACAGGTATTCAATTTCAAGCAATGTGGAAAGTATTTTAAGTAACATTGTTGAGGTGTTTGTTTTGGTAGCCTGACCATCAAACTTTAAGGTAATAGCTTCAGATGTATTTAAGGAAATTATTAATATTTCTACATGTCACAAATGGTGGATTTCAATAAGTAAAAATGTTAGATATAACAATATAGATATAGTGTTTGATAGAATTAATATACACATTCTGTAACATAATTTTGCTGAAGTATTAAGTTAGGGTACACATATCTACCTGTTGAACATGCTCGTTTATCCTATTAACTTCTAGTAGAGGAACACACACCTCTCCAATATGTCATCCCCATCATCCGTATAGTTGAGAATTTTCTTTTTGGCGCGATATTTTTTTCTAGGTATCGTCTGTATTTTTATTACTATTCAAGAACTATTGCTGTACACCACATTTATGCCCCTAAAGCATAGATTTTAACTACCTTTACCATACAAAATAAGAAAAAACCTTAGTACGTCACATTTAGCAAGCGTGAATTGAAAATTCACTACTAAGGTATTTGATAATGAAATAATGTTGCAAGTTGCATAATTGTGCAAGGAGCATAAGTTACGATGGCCGGCGAAAGAAGCAAAGTGCCGTGGCATGCAATGTGCTGCTGACGTTTCCTTTTGTATCATGCTGCAGCAACCGGGTGCATGACTATCTCGAGTTTTGTAAACTGTCAGATAACCATTAATATCACTGCCTGAAGAATTCTTCTCATTCATTACTGCTCCCCATCTACTTTTTAACCCTGATGCAAGATGTTCCTAGTAACTCCGAGACAGAGAGTTGTGAAATTTCTGGACTCTTGATTAAGAGCACATAGAGAGCTGTGTCACAGGCTGGGAGAGTTTTTACCAAGAGGTGTCATGTGTGTAAGTGCGCAAGTTATGGTATAGGCGGTTCACGATAAAGTGAGCACTGCATACAGTTTTCTTTCGGCGATTTTACATCAACCATTACTATTTTTAATATGAAAACTTCAATGTAACTGAAAGCCAGTGTAAATTTTTCCACACACTCAAAAGTTGCCATCTATTGATCCAATAAAACATATTTTTAATTGCTTACAAGTTCTGCTGAGTGCTCAGTTTATTGTGAACAGCCTATAACAGTAATGGATTATGAGCGATTCTGAAGAGAATTCTGTGGTATTGTGTGTTGTGAGTAGTAATGTCGATGAGGGCAATATAAAATTTACAGAGGTAAGATATTTAAAAATGGGAACATATTTATTAACTAAACAACAAAAATTTTGTAATAATTTTTTTGTTTTACCTTATCTGATGTGGGATAATCTATTTCTGCATAACACCATTCAATTATGGTTTGCTTATTTTTTAAATTTATTTATTATTTAATCTGAGGGCTTAGTGACATGTTATTAGATATGTAGACTAACGTGCTAAATTTTCTTAGCCGAGTCATTTTTGGTAAATAAGTATATGCTTATAAGGAAAATGGCTAGTGATTTGGAAGGATTTGCAAGACACAATAAAGGAATTGAGCAGTTGAATAGCAATTGTTACTAGTCAAATTAGTGGTATGAGTATTAAAATAAACAGTGGTGTAGTGAAAATGTGTACAAGAAAATAGTGTTAATGAGAATGAAAACAGTATATTATAAGGAATCGGTGAGTGAATGAATATAAAAATACAGTACGTGGACACAAAATCGTAAAGTATTTTCTTAAATACTGTGTTGCACTCACCAAGCATACAAGAAACATACAAGATGAACCCTTGGAAAATGGGGCGACGCCTCACATGGCCCAAAATAGCAAACAAAGTCCGCTTCTCCTCGTTACATCACAGTCATACTCACCTTAATTTTGGCGTTTACCTGGTGACAATCTAGGTTGCAAAAGTCAAATTTTTGTTTAGATAAGGTTACTTTAGATATATATATGAAAACATTGGGCTAAAGTTTTAACCAGAAACTAGGCAGAAATACACACATAAAATGACTCGTATTCTTGATTTATTCAAATGTCGAAAGTAATTTCAAGCAAGGTTTTACAAAACCTTCACAGCATTACAATACATGAAATCACTTGTTTTGGGTACTCAGGAACTCTCAGATTAAAGAACAGACCAAAAAACATCTTGAAAGGAAAAAAATATTACAACTGAAAATGTCCACATGAAGATTACAAATACAAAGTTCCCACATCTCAATAAACGAAAGAAGATTACTGGGAGGTGAAAACCAGACGTAGGCACCATAATGGCCGAAATTAGGTTGCAAAGAGAAAACGACAGCGGGCGCTACCTGTGCATGTTAAATTGGCCTCTCCCATTAACACACATCACTAATGTTATTGGCTACTGCCCTTCTGCTACTTCTTAATTTTGCCTATTTAAAATAAATACATGAATCAGGGCTATATCCTAGCTGTGTCTGAACATCCCCGAAGACCGGGGAACAACTCTTACATATCTACGTGCGTCGCTGCTCGCATCCCTGTAGCCTGATCTTCATGCGTCACACTCTTATTGGCTACACAATACACACACCATCCTCTAGAGACTGGTTGATACCTTGCCTCTTTGTGATTGGGCGTCCAGAAAACCTAATTGTACAATATACTTGTAAACAAGGAAAACTCTGTTTGATGCTACCCAGCCAACTGGCCATAGCTGGATAAAGTTAAAACCCTCCCACACACTTGCCTATAAAAAAAAGTCTGCTTTTTCCTCGAGTCCCGAGCCCCCAAAGCAGCACAACACTTACCCACATGCATAAAAACCTAAGATAATGAATTTAACTTGTTCCTTGAATTGAATAAATACTGCAGATGTCATTAAAATTAACACCTGCGTGTATGTATGAAAATTAAAAATATAGTAGGAAATCTAAATACAAAATTTAAAAAATACACATATCTAGTATTGTCACCAAAAGATGAAATACCTACAGTGTTACAACTGGACCTACAAACTGACAATTGCAGCAAATTGGTCGACCATAAAATTGACATGTGTAGAACATTATGACAAGAAAATTGCAAATATGAAAGACAGTCTGCAGAAAGAGAACAGTGTTTTTAAGAACTATTAAGTTGAAGGAATTTCTACAGGGGAAGATAGGTGGTTAGACGGCGACATGTGAGGATGACATTACGATGAAGCCAGAGCTGAGACACTAGGGTAGCACCAAATAGTACTCTGTGACGTCCAGATCAGTGGCAGGAGTGTCACAGAACATGAATGTAGTTGGGATTGCCACATGTAGGGCTGAAAAGTGGGTTACAATCAAACATGGCCCATTATGACCAAACTTCATCAAATGAATATCAGCACCAATATGAGATTTCCGCAATGGTTGGCCAAAAGAAAAGCATACCTACTATCTTGCAGTAGTGTTGAGAAGTCCTGCACTCAATGTACTCCAATCTCTGCCTGGATGACATCGCCTAGAGTATTCTACATTAGTTTCGGTTATGGGCCTGCACTTTGAGGACTGCTTGCATATGTTCGCTGGCAAAATCCACGTTTATTGTTTTCCTGCATGCATATTTTTTCTTCATTTATCCCCTGAAAAACTATGGATATAGATTTCACTGTATAACAAAATCTTTTTGAAGTTATCGTCGGTAGAATATAATTTTTAAGTAAATGTTTGAGTGTGGTAGTTTCATATTACATCGAAAAATTTTCTGGAGTGTGTGTAGATCGTCTGCTAACAAAGTGATTCCATAATGACAGAATTTATTTTTGTTAGGTAACATAATTTTACTATGGTATAGAGGTTAGGTACACAAGGTATAAATTTTTGGTACAAGAATAGACACCTAGAAAACATGTCAACAAGCATATGGTGCTATTCTATTATTTACAGTTATTGAGAAATATTAGTAGTTTTATACAAAATATTTACTAATTGAAGTGACTAAGGTGGTGTATAAAAATTATTTTTAAATTATCAGACTGCCATTTGAACATCTTGAAAAAGTAATTTTTAATTCTGTCAATTGATAACTCTCTACACATTACTTTACTCTTTATTACTTATATTGTCTCAACCATGAAACTTGTTCTTTCACATAACTTGACATTTGCGTGCACAGAACTAATTTTCGTTTTGGATCATTTACTGTGACAGCTAGCAACTCGGGAACAGTGTGGAATAGTACCTCACACCAGTAACAGAATAGAAAAGAGAGTTTCTTATGGCAATGGAATATTATTTTCATATTTTAAAGATTTTTGTTTTCAAATGTGATCACTTGCATTATTCAACAATTTAATTAAATCACTTTCATTTTCTCATAAGTTATTTTAATTTATTTGTGTGTGTATGCATGTATTTCATGTTACGCTTGTTTTATTGTGTTGTTATTAGTCTGTATGTAATGTGTATTAAGTTGTGTTAATTCATTTTTGTTATGTATTTGCGGTCATGTTTTGCAGTTAATGTTAGTATGAGTTTAACGGAAGATTAATTAGGGTGTATGAATATTTGAAAGTTTTAATTGTTGCAAATAGTATTTCCTAATTTATTTGCATTCAAAGTCCGAATATCATAGTTGTAAATTGTGAATAATTGTGTCCATATATCTCATGATTAATTTCACTTGTGACTCCGAGTTAGTTATTTTTTTTTATACTGGCATTTTAAAATCAATAATTTTAGCTCATTTTAAACGTGAAAAATATACAGTATGTTGTATTTACATTGTTACTGGCCAGCTCAACTGTAAACAAAATACCAACATGAATACAGCGCAACACACAGGCCAACACTACCTTGATTTACAACACTACATGCAGTACTGGCTGCAGCAGGTAGTGAAGCAAATGAAATGTGTGATAAGTGAAGGTAACCAGTCGCCTACATTATTATAAACTCAAAAGTTGCTTAACTTAATTGTCTTTCTTTTAAATACTTGGTATTACGCTACCATGAAATTTACTTATTATCTGTAATGTACTGTGGTAAATTTCTGCTTGCTAAGTAGCACAGCACACATTTTTCTGTGTAATGTTTACATTCGAGTGTATACTCACCTTTACAAAACCGTACATTTAGCAAACTGGAAAGCAAGTAATGTTAAATGAAAATATTGACAAATATTATTAGTAACTGGACTATATATTTTTAAAGAAATTGAAACCAGGGTGGTTTATTTATTCATCCGAATGATCTATGGTTCTCATTATCTGTTCAGAATAAACAGAACACTTTTTAAAATTTTCTGTGAGCCATTATGTGTCTGTCTTTACTATTTTAAATACGAAAATGTCCACAATATTAAAAACTAGTGTAAATGTTCCACAACTCTCAAAACTTTTCTTCTGTATCTCCCATAAATACAATTTTTAAATTATTTTTAATGTGGGGCAGAGCTCACTTTAAAGTGAACCTCCTATAATTTTTTTTTTTCGTTCAGGTCGACTTATAAAAATGCTGTTTCCCCAACTTTTAATAAACTAATTTATTAAAATTATGATCAAAGATTTTGAAAAAGGAATCTTCATCCTGTTGTTTATTATTTTGTGGTCCGTTAAGTTATTGGTTACGTCATGGTCTACGACTGTCTCCAGTCTAAGATGCATGTTTCTATTGTCTATATTACGACAGACAATCACAAGGCGCGATGAACAACATGATCTAACAAAATCAAATTAATAGTATTAGTTAATATTTCAAGGTAAATTTCTTTTTTTATGAATTTTACTGTTTTGGTGGTGAAGAATTTACTCATGCACCTTAAAATATTAAATACACTGTGTGCAGCTGTGCTCAGTTTGGTTAGCTGTTACAAGCTACTAGAGAAAAATTGGTTTTCTTCTGAAAATATAACCGTCAAGTCCCAATCATCAGTGAGTGAAAGAAAAAAGTTCACACAAAAAGACCGGAATTTGAGTTTTTTTTACTTTGCATGATTTACATTTTACTGTTTGCGTATTAAAATTTATTTCGAATACTTCCATAAAGTTATACTTCATATCAGTGAATAAACTGTACGACATATGCTTGCCTAGCCCTACATTGATGAATTGTAGGGAAATCTTAATTACATTCCCCTTAACACCAATCCACAACCTCAACATTATTATTTTATACCTATCTAAGAAGCAATATTAAAAACACATTGACATTGTAAGTCCAAGTAGAGACATGCGGATATTTAATACAAAATTTATCTCATAACTTGAAATTATGTAACATAGTTTGAACTAATGCATCAAAGCAAATTTATGCAATGAATTCGTTGCAATCTTGTGTATAGGTTCATTTGGTTTATTATTGATGATGATTATTGGACTTTATGTCTGGTCGACAGTGAGGTAATTAGAGATGGTGAGAGACAGCTTGGTAATATGACGGGACCTGGGAGAGGAGTCGGCCAGGGCCTTTGTTAAGGAACCATTGCAAGTGTTCGCCTGGAGCGATTTCGAAAAACGATGGAAAACCAAAATCCAGATGGCCGAAGCCGGGGATCGGACCTGGGTCCTCCCGAATGCAAGGGCAACGTGTTACCGGTGTGCCACTTTGCTCAGTTGCTTTATTATTTTTTCCAACACGTGATCATTTGTACTGTACGTGGTTGATTTCAGTTAATAGCTTCAGTAGTTTCACTGGAAGTTAAGCATGCTTGCTAGTTAACTTATATAAAATAACTTGTTTTTTGTTATTAATGTTGATTCAGTTAGTAGTCATATTGAAAATGTGTGTTAAGTGTTTATAGAAGTTAAATATGCTTGTTTGTCTGAAAAACAATACATTCTTGTTAATTACAAGGTTTACTTAAATTTTTGTTAATATTTGGTTTTTGCAAGAACATTTTAAATCCAAAATTAAAACAAAAAGTCATAAAAGTATTGGGGTACTTGTCTTTATTACTGGATCAGAATAACAACCGGAATCAGATTGGATTTCACTTAATTTATTAGATATAGGAAATATCTAGTGTATTTACTTATCTGACCGTCAGTATCTGTTTTTTTTTCCTCCAATTTTTACTGGTTTTTAATAAGACTCATAGTTATCAAACTATGTTAAAATCACAAGCCATTAACAGAAACTATGTTATACTTTGTGTTTGTCCATGTTTTCCCTAATTTATTAACACTTACAAACTGCTACTTAAACATTCCCTATATCTTTATAACTTTAGTCTTAATTAGTCTTAACAGTGGATATGAATTTTTGTGCTCAATGTGGAATTATACTCAGTTCTTACTCATTATTAATATATTTTTGACTCGTGCGTAATTAAATAACCCAACAGCTTACGAAAACTGAAAATCAGAGACTTATGCCTAACCTGGTTTCATGTACTTTTCCAAATGCCCTGCACATCCTTCCTTGACCAGAGCTTTCTCTTCCACCCGGTATTTCACATTCAGAGGTGTTTGTAGCTGTTGCTAGTCTTCATTCTTGCATCTCCGGATTGATTGCCGTGGGAAATGAAGGATGGTTTGAATGAGTGTGAGCGTTAGAAATGAGACAGGCCCATTTGTGTGCAGGAAGAGATGGTGAGTAAAATGAGGTACACCCTCATTGCTTACAAATTTTATCGATCTGTTGTTTTTTTTTATTTGTGTAGGTCATTCGCAAGAGTTTTCAAGTGCGTCAGTTCTGTTTGTGTGCCTTTCAAAACAAGAATGAATTCTGAAATATATATTTATATTCCTAGTGATATGCAGATAATTGATTAAATATATAACTAAATTATTTAACATCTTCTGAGACATTTAACATTTACATAGTTAATTAGGCCTAAATAAAAAGTGCTACTTTCATGTTTTTTCCTTTTCTAGGTACATCAGAAATATAATAATTTCTTGACAGTTTTTTGTGTAGCTAACATTTTAAACTAGTTATTTTAGCAAAACAGAGCAACTTCATATTAAAAATTCTGAAAATAAAATATGCACAATATTCTGTATTTATTGATGTTTTTGCTATTTAATTTATAAAATGTGTTATATATCACATTTTATCAACATGGCTCACCAGAAATGTATAGGTTTGCTTATTAAATGTTAAGAAATAAATTTATGTTGGTGTTAATTGTTTGTAATTAATTTTTATTTGGTTTTCAGTACTCAGTGTGAGGGTTTTGAAAACTCAGAATGTTGCCACTGAACAGTTTCCATCTTCTGATGTTTTTGATCAGTGGAAAGTTAGTCAAGATTGGCTACAAATTCCTAGAGGAGCTCTTCTTGAAAACAGTGAAGGAGGCTACGTCAGATTGGTATTTGTGGCATTTGATCGCCTCGAAGAGATTTTGCAGCCTCAGTCTGAAACTTTTAGGGAAAATGAACATTTGGCTGAGAAAAGAACAGCCGTCAATATAAGTAGAATTCTGAACAGTAAAATCATATCAGCTTCCCTTGGAAAAGGAAGACATATTCAACTGTCGAAACCAGTTAGGTTATTGTTCCATCATTTACGCACAGAAAATGTTAGCAATCCTTCATGTGTGTTTTGGGACTTTACAATAAGGTATGTGCAACTATAAATTTTATTAAATTGATTTCTTGATAAAAATAAATTTTTTTGTGTTTTTGTACCAGGTAGTGTAAACACATAATAAACTAAATTGCTTTGTTACTACTAAGTTTCTAAGTTTGTATATTTCAGCTAGTATCATGGAATAGTTATTAGTTTGTTTAGAACATTGTATAGTCTGTTATGCTATAGTGAGCGCTATTTGCAGGCCTCGAAGTTTGTCACTTTTTTCACTTCTGGTCACTATTTTTGACCAGTCACTTTGTCACTTTTTCTACAATTTTTTTTTTTGAGTTCTCAAAAGTGGATTGAATTTTCTTGAACTACTAATGCAAGAGGACTTTACTGTAAGTTTTTTTCACTGTTTTTTTTTTTTTTTACATTTTTCTTATATTCAGTACTAATATTTTTCAATACCATTTTTAGTCATAGCTTGATAAGAGCAATTTAATATTGAAATATACTGCAGCTGTACAGTCAATATTTTTTCAAGTTATGTGATTTTTGTCTTCGAATGTTGTACTAAATTTTTTACGCAGTATCATTTGTATGATGCTAACTGTACACTGTTTTGTTGGTTGGAAACAGTACGTTGGCACTCTGCACAAATTGAGCCAATTTAAAGATAGCAAGGTGCAATATGATATTGTTAGCATACTTTGGTTAGAGTGAACGGAGAATAGTTGCTGTTGATTTGGATTTCCTGAAATATAAAAGATTGGGCTTATTAAAAGGTTTAGTGTACTTATAAAGTGGATGTGAGTGTAATTGTTGAACTGTTTACCAGCTGCATGCACCATAAACAAAGTGATAGTGTTGGCATTAGCTACTATCTTAACATTTAACTTTCTTTCAAGAAAAATTCTATCTCTTCCATTCTATCTCTTCCTGTCACAAAATATTGTAACGGTCAACACAGTTATTAATTGTGTGATAAATTACGTTACTTTCTTGTGACAGAACATTACAGCCCCGTGACCAATATCCTGATGTGTGTGGTTTTTGACATGCATCTACACCACATAGAACGTACAAAAGCTATCATGAAATTTTGGGACATCACGTTGTTTCTGAATTATTAACATTTACATGAGTTTAACATTTATTGCTTTCTACCCACTTCTTGTCAACAAACACACTTAAATAATTTACCAATGTTACAGTTCATTCCTTGGCCAGTTTACAACATACACGTGACTAACACTGCCATCAATAAAAATAAACTAATTAGAATATAAAAATCAACAAACTAATATAAATGATGGGAGTAAAAAATTAGAAGACTAATATATATATTTTATAATTCCTCCTAATGACAACTGTTGCTAGAAATATAGAATATACACATTTTATGTAAGCAAACATACAATTTACTTAATTTAAAATTTTCAGTGCTTATGAATTATTTCTGTTTTTTTATCTATCGACACACAACACTAAACTTGTCATAACTTTATAATGTTCACAACTTAATACAAATAAAACATACGGGTCGCAGTTTGTTCACAACTACACTTAGCAAGTATCAGGGTGTCTACTGACCGGGAAAACGGGAATTGTACAGGGATTTTACTCACCAAGAAAAATACGGGAATTGTGCGGGAGTTAGCCTGATATACAGAAATTTCTGCATTCCAGTCATCAAAATTTATGTAAATATTTAAACATGTATTTACTGCTGGGTACTGACGACAGGACCACACAGGTTGTTATATGTAGGTTGGGTTAAGTTCGCGTACGTTTGTTTGCATCGGGCGAATGGACTGGCAGTGTTTCTTCTGTTTCATTGGCTGGCGGTGGTCGCTCACTACGGTGGTCGCTCTGGCAGCCGACTGTGTGTTTGTTTATTGCATCCAGTTTTTACAGCGAGTTGTAGGTCTAGTGAGGTGTAAGTTCGTCCGTATCACAAAGGTCCATATGGTAAATAATATTAATCTATTCCTTTGTGTACAGTATGATTTATCATTAGGATTTTTATTAAAAGTTTTTGCGGGACATTTGCATTTTGTCATCATCGGAAGTAAACAAAATACACCTACCAAATACACATTGCCAATTCACAGCATATTATTCTACGCAAGTATAACAGCCGCCCATGTATAACACCATATTGACCTCCTTAAATTAAAAATAGATAGTATTTGTGTATAACAGCAGCAGCAAAAATAACTCCTCTCCAGCCATTAACATCGCATATTGAACACCTAGACAACTAATAAAGTCATGCATGAGACGTGATTTTGTTAAGTAATATTATTTTCTTCAAAACATTCTCGTAAACATGACGCGGGCGCATGTGAAGCAGAGTGGAGTGTCTTTCGCTTACATACTCCTAGTAGTATTGGACTGTCCATCGCATACTTCAGAGTAGAATATCTCCAGCGATGATATTCTTTGGTTTGAAGTTACGTCGATCATTTGCTCTTGCGATTATTCTATCGGACCTGTGGTCGTAATTAAAAATGTAATTAAAAAGGGATATAAATGTTTAAAACATGATAATGGCTCGGTGCATTAGAGGAAAAATTTCTTTTCAACCAATTCGGAAGGATGAATTTCCTTGGGTTCAAGAAGGGAAGAATAATCGTCACTCAGCCCAGAGTGTGGTATGCCAGACTATATTTTCTGTGGAATCAATGGGGCAAACTGCTATTGTCAGCCACTTTAGTGGTATCAAACACAAGAACATTGTCAAAAGCTCAAAGACATCAGCATCTCTGGACATGTGGACTGCTGCACAAGTTCGTTTTACTTGTGAAGTGTCTGCAGCAAGTGCAACTTTTTCAGTGTGTTTGCCAACAGATCCTTCATCATCAAAGCCCTTTCAGTCAGGTTCTGTTGCTAATACCTGCACAGCAAACTCTGCAGTAGACACACCAATCGTCAGCAACATGAGAAGTTTTGTTCAAAAAGATGTGACACGTGCTGAAACTTTGTGGTGCCTCCAAACAGTTATCAATCATGACTCTCTAAGAGGAGCTGCTAGCAGTGTTAGTCTGTTCCGGTGAATGTTTCCTGATGACAGTATTGCCAATAATATGCATCTTCAGAAAGACAAGATTTCGTATATGATTGTGTATGGTCTTGCCCCTTATTTTCATGGCAGATTAAAAGCTGAGTTGAAAGATTGTGAATATTTTGTCTTGAGCTTTGATGAAAGTATTAATAAGATGGCACAAAAACAACAAATGGATATTTGTGTTCGGTTTTGGGACTCAAAAGTGAAACAAGTTACTGCCAGGTATTTGACATCTGTGTTTTTGTATCACACCACTGGTGAAGATCTCCTTGAAGCTTTTAAAAAAGAACCGGAAGACCTCGACCTGATGAAGATCATTCAGTTGTCAATGGATGGTCCTAATGTGAATTTCAAAGTATTAAGATTGTTAAAGGAAGATACCAGATCAGCTCCAGATTCTCCACTATATCTTGACATTGGGAGTTTTGGATTGCACACAGTTCACAACGCCTTTAAGGCTGGTTTTAAGAAGACTGATTGGCAACTAGTAGAATTTTTCAGAGCCTTGTTTGATTTATTTAAGGAGTCTCCAAGTCGAAGAAGTGACTACACAAAAGCATCTGGGTCAAGTGTGTTTCCTCTCAAAGTGTGCTCTGTCCGTTGGGTCGAGAATGGGATGGTAGCAAGAAGCGCTAAGGAAATCTTGCCTCACGTGGAAAATTAATGCGTTCAGTTGAAGGCACTGCCTATAAGTCATCCTGCCTCAGTTTATCGGTAGTGTTAAAGGCACTGAAAGATAAACTGCTGCCAGCTAAAATTGCATTCTTTGAGGGAATAACTGATGAGATAGAGCCATTTCTGAAGGCGTTTCAGACTGACTGGTGCTCCAATGGCACCATTCCTGTACGACAGTTTGACGGTTATAGTAAAAACAGCAATGTCGAAAATCGTGAAGAAGAAAATTATTGAGAGCACTGCATTGCAAAAAATTGATGTTCTAAAGGAAAATGCTAGCAAATCATTTATAACACTCGAGGATTTTAAGCATGTTGACCTTGGATATGGTACTCGAGCATCTCTTGCAAAATGTGTGGTCTCTGAAAAGGACATCTTGTGTTGTCATAAAGATTGTCGCACTGCTCTGCAGTATTTTGTAGCTAAGTTTATGGAGAGATCTCCCTTAAAATATCCTCTCACTAAAGGACTTACCTGTTTGAACCCATGTTACATGTCTTCGAAGGAAGGCTGCGAGAAATAGCTTACAACTACCCTGGACATTGTCCTTAGAGCCAACCCTGCTAGCACTGTAGAAAAGGCAGACAGAGAATTAAGACTCTGTGCTTGCAACCACATGTCACTGAACTGATTAAATCATATTCAAGATCAGAGACCCGACTAGACAGTTTCTGGATGGAGCTAATAAATGGGAAGGAGTATGGAAATCTTATCAAAGTTATGAAACTTCTCTTGATTATAACACATGGCAATGCCAATGTTGAAAGTGGTTTTTCTATAAAGAAATATACTTTGGTAGAAAATTTAAAAGAGCATTCACTCATTGCACAGCACCATAACTCTGTCACCAAGGAGGGAGGACTGATGAAGATTGAATTGCCTAAACAGTTGCTTCATTCTGTGAGGAATGCTCATTCAAGATATTGTGAAGCATTTAAAGAACAATGTGAAGCTATTGTAGAAGCTTTGAAACTAACAGAAAACAAAAAGCATGTTGCTGCTGAGCTCCAAGAATTGGAAGCAAAGAAGTGCAAATTGCTGGAGAATGCAGAGCAAGCTGTAGCCATCATTAATGAAAGAGGGAATGTGCTGCGGAAATGACTTCATTTACGCTGTAATACTTTGTAAAGATGTTAGTTTTGAGTTTTGTAGTGAATTGTTCTGTCTTGTCTTTCAAATGTTAAGATAATGTAGGCTAATATGTTTTCATTAATTTTTGTGATGTTTACAAGGCTTACAGATTTATAGCTGCAGATAGTTATTTTATAGGCAGCAAGTCTTTAAGTGGTTTTTAGTTTAAGGTAATGGTAAGTTAATACAATTAGCAATATGTGTTTGATATTATTGGACTTTATTTTGTGTGTCAGGCAAAATTGATGACTTCAGTAAAGAAATTTTGAATTAACTAACTTTAATGACATAGGCTATTAAAGATGTACAATATAAGTATTCTGTATGTGCAACAGTTATTTTCTTGAAATTTGAGTTTTTTGTTACTGTTTCATTTGTACAAGATTCTTTCACCTTATAACTAGCCTTGTTTACGATAGTGTTAGCTGTAAATGTACGTGAATTTTTTCATAAGTGTACAGGAATGTATGGGAATTGTACAGGAATTCTCTGAGCCAACTTGTGTAAACACCCTGAAGTATACACTTTAGTCTACGAGCCACGTCTAAAGCCTCTGTGTAGTGTGTTATACTGACAGGATGTCCGCTCTAATATACTTCATGATGTCACAAATGATGGAGATTACTGATATGTAGCCTAATATTACTGGAGAAACAGCAGTAACTTATTGTACACCGTAATTCAGAAGTGTTCTGTCAACCATAATTAAGAATACTGCAGTTGAATATATAAGAAACTTATTTTAATAAACTGTAGCTTAATTGTGCTTAACAAAGTTTGAATTGACTTGCTTTGTTCCACGTTTTTGTAGTCAAACTGCGCTGTGTCAGATATTCCATCTGTGGTTACAAAAAATTTGAATTCCCACTACAATTTTTGCCCTGACAAAACTGCCATCTAGTGGTCGCACCGTGATATCTCCTCCTGAGCTAGGATCTGATACTACCAGAGAAAACCTGAACTGGCATGTACCTGGGCCATCACAATTTGAAACGTCGGTTACATTAAAAGTTGAAACCTGTATGACACAATTATATAACGAATTTGCAAAATGTGGTTGCACTGTTTGATTCAGAATAGTAAGCAGATGATTTGTGTAAAATATTAAATATGTAGCTAATGTAGAAGTGTATACACCAGTTTTCTTAATTTCAAATTAAAATTTAATTAATATTTGTAATTTAAAAATTTGTATTTTAATATTATTAGAAAATTTGGAATTGTATGTATAAATCTGTGCAGTGATTTTTTACCTAGTAACTGTTAACATATATAACCAAATTTCCCAAGACTCTGCAAAACTCGGGAACAAGGCCTTCCTTAAGTGAAAAATTTTTAGCATTGTAATTATGTCTTGGTTTTCATTGCTAACTACCAAAAATAAAGTTACAACAGCACTTGAACAATTGTGTTCAATAAAATATTTTAAAATGACAATTAAACTTTATATATACATAAAGTTACTTACTACGTTTTTTCTAGTACCTAGCTTAAGACCACGGGTTCGTAATTTTGCTGGTTTTACTAGTTTTATTTTTTAAATCCTGAAAGGGAGTAAGATGTCGGAAGACTGTTACCTAAAAATTTTGAAAATTGTACAATGCAGCCTAATTTTTTTCAAAACATAAGTTACTCTAATTTTTGCTTATTTAAATTTTCTTCAAGTCAGTAAATAACCAAAATTTTACAAACTTATATTACGAAAATAAGTTAGGCTACATAATACAAACTATTTTCAACATTCCTATGTAACTGTTTTGTGATATCTGCTCCCTTTCAGGATTTAAAATATAAAACTTAGTAAAATAGAGACCTGTGGCCTTATTGCTATAAGCACAGCATTCAAAATTATTTGCTTCATACATTTTGTTCTGCATTAATGAAACTAATATTCAAATGGTTTTCAGAAAATTCCTACAGTTACTAGTTTTTTCATTTACTAGACTACAGTGCTCAGAATAGGGATTGTATCCTTCAGTGTTACATTGATCAACTTCCAGCTCTCTAAGATGATGCTCAGTGAAACAAATGATGGTGATTTTGTTTTTATTTTTCATGCTTTAGTTTGACTGCCTGAAATTTGAATATTTCTACTCTGCACTACATTTATTGTATTTCTTTTGGTTAGCCTTTTGATGCATAATTGTAGTTGTAGTTGAACTTCACATGGGCAATGTGATTTGTTACTTGACATACCGTATTTTAACACACATTTACCTCTGTGGTTTATGTGAGGCCTAGTCAATAGCTTTCTGCCTATGTAATAAATATCTATTATAGTTTTTTTTATATAATTTTTACAGATATATTGTTTTTGCTGTGCATTTTATCTTTTAAACTGGTATACAGTGAACCCTCGATAACTCGGACTAAAAGGGGGGAGAAGCTGTCCGAGTTACGATTTGTCCGTGTTATCGAGGGGTGTCCGGAGAGGTGGGGTAATCAGTCATTAATCACAAGAAATGCAAAGAAATTAGTACCTACGCTATTATTTCTACAAGCAAAAGAGGCTGCAATAAATACTGTTTTGTCGTAACTATCGTATCAAGTTACGGGAGGGCCACCATGCAGTGGGAAAATTAACGTAACGTAGAGGACTATAAAAGAATGTCAAACAATGTGGGCAGTCAGATCTTTATTTATTTTTTATGCTGCTACTTCTGGCT